>JAMXBB010000007.1:75938282-76092629 GCA_024138015.1 Lumnitzera littorea
AAAAAAAAATTCACTTGTAATATTGATGCTATTTATAAATCATTAAAATAAAATCCATTCATAAAACTTAACCCTTCATTTTAAAACGGAAAATCTTGAACGGTGCAAGAAGGAATTATCAGCTAAAAGATTAAATAAAATGCTTACTAAAATTTTACATTAACTTATGAGAATGTGTTTTTGATCTAAATGTGAAAAGTTATTATAGAACTTAAAAAAAATGTTCAAATATCTATAAATTAGAATGCTTAGAAAAGAAAAGCATTAAGACTACTTATTAAGAATTAGAAAGAACTTAATTTTTAAAGTGTACAATCAACCATCAAAAAATAATTTTTTCTTTTCAAACTTATATTATAAAAAGCCATCCATAAATAAAGAAAAAAGATTTAATAATATTAATATGTTATATGAATTAATAAATTGTATATAAATATTGATATATTTAAATACTCAAAAATGAAAAAACATATTTTTAAAAATATATTAAAATTTTATTAATATTTTTATACTATTTAATAATTTATATAATATATTAATATTATTAAATCTTTTCCGGTCAATAGCATAACATGCTTTTAATATCCTCAAATACCAAGAAAGCACACCTAAAGCTACTTAAGAGCCCCCTAATATTCTTCATCCATTATGTTAACCAATAAATTCTAGGATTCAACAATGACACAAACTTTTAGAGCTTGGTTTCACTACCCAATGAATCGAGCACAACTCCATGATGTGTATCTTTGTGTGCTCTTCCTCTTCTTCCATGCTGAAGCTCAACAGCAATACTATGGCTCAGAAGACGAGGTTTCGAGTTTCCGACCAAGCCTTGCTGTTGTCATAGGAATACTGTCAATCATGTTCTCCCTCACATTCCTTCTCCTCCTCTATGCAAAATGCTTCCATAGGGGATCAAACCCTCAACCGAATCCCCAAAACCGTCTAACAAGATCGAAGCGGTTTTCAGGAATAGACAAGACCGTGATCGAATCCCTCCCTTTCTTCAGATTCTCTTCACTTAGAGGTTCCAAGGAAGGCCTGGAGTGCGCGGTCTGCCTATCGAAATTCGAAGATATCGAAATCCTCCGGTTGCTGCCAAAGTGCAAACATGCTTTCCACATTGATTGTATTGATCATTGGCTAGAGAAGCACTCCAGCTGCCCTCTGTGCAGGCATAGAGTAAGCGCCGATGATCCGACTATATTCACATACTCGAATAGTATGCGAATGATGAATCAATCTGAAATCGGAGAAGAATCCAGCTTAGGACTTTTCATTGAAAGGGAAGAGGAACATCGTGGCTCATCAAGGTTCAGCATAGGAAGCAGCTTTAGGAAAATCTTCAAATCGAACAAGGAAGGAGAAGTTTCAATTGAACAAGGAAATCCTAATCCTGTCGCTTTTAAGGATAAAAAATTACTGCACAAATTCAATCACAAGATTGTAGTATCCGACGTCGTATTCAAAAATCGATGGAGCAATGTCAGTTCTTCTGATTTAATGTTCTTGAATTCAGAAATTCTCAATACACTGTCAAGTAACAGATTCTCTGAATTAGAATCAAACAACAAATTAGCCCCTGGAGAAACCCGAGTACCCGAAAATGATCAAATTATGGAGATTAAGGAAGAGATGGAGAGGAAAAAATTGTTTGAGAGCAGGCTGAGTTCAATCAACAAAGGAAATATAGTCCCAAATCCTGCTTTGGGATTTCCTTCTACATCGAGAAATAGCGAATCAAACCCGAGTAGTGGATCAAGTATTATGTCACCAGCAGAGAAAAGGTCTACGTCTGAAATTACTGCGGTGTCAAGATTCGGATACTTGAATCCTGAAGGGATTGACAAGGATTCCTCAGTGGAAAATAATGGTGATTCTAAAGAGGAGAGAATGAGGAGGCTATGGCTACCAATTGCCAGAAGAACAGTTCAATGGTTTGCTAACAGAGAAAAAAGGTCTTCAGAACATGAGTCACACAGCACAATCCAAACACCAGATGTATAAATTCAGCTCACCTTTCTCATATTACACATTTTTCTTTTTCTTTTTTTCAATTTCTTGTTTATTTTTCTTATGGTTTTTTTTTTCCCTTTCTTTTTTTTGCATAGATTAATTCTAAAAATATACTCTCATGATTATTGCATTTGGATTAGAATTGATTAAGCATATGTAGATCTGGATGTTACACTTCAAGTAAATATAAAATTGACTTAATTATACTTAAAATTTTCAGGTATCTCATAACTACTTATATAACTAGTCAATTTTTTTAGTATTAGTTTTGTTTTATTTCTTCTGTTTTGGTTTCCTCAATTTACTTTTAAATTTTAATTCAAAAAAAAAATCACAAATTTATCCAAATATGTAAATACATTTAAATTGACACTATATTAAAAAAAAAAGGACTAAATAATCGAATAAACGCCCCAGGATCAAGTGGCATGATGATTGATCTTTAACTGAGATAAAACATGTTTTATTATCCCTCTCGTAAACTGTAGTATGTAACTTAAAAAAAAAAGACCCTAAAACCTACCTGATATTATGTTGAATCATAGGGTTAGGGGACATAATCAAACTTGAGATTTCAAACTTTTTGCAGTCATGTACAGTTTTGTATTATTCAATCGGTTCTTTGCATTCTACCAATTTGTTTTCTCCTTAATGTTAAACCTATTTCAGCATATAAACAAATAAGATTAGGAGAGAAGACACTTTTGCCTCCCTGGTCGTAAGACGAAGCATGTTGTTTTTGTAAAGATTCTACCCTTAGTGGGGAGATCATGCAATCTTGATTCTTTTGCTTTATAAAGACCTAATCATAACAATGCCAAACCCAAATTGGTGAATTATAGTCTAGGCTACTTCAAGTGGACATAACGTGTTATTTCATCATGTTCATGCTCAAAATAGAAGTTATATAATTGTTAAGCAGAAAATGTGGGGGCTGACTAACTTTTAAAAGAAAAATAGGGGTATAAAACTAAAGAAAAAAAAAAAAAGAACATTACTAGAATTTAAATAATTCCCAAACTTAGGAGGGCAGTAACTTGACATTTCCACGGTTTTGCTTTCTATTTGTTAATGGTTAATCCTCCACAAGTGCTAAAATTGTTATAACATATTGCATAAATAATAGCTTTTCAATGAGATAAATCATGTTCAATTTTCTTTCCCTCAAAGTTATAATATAATAATAATTGGAAAAATAAAATCTCTCTAAGTGAAAAAAATTTTGAATGTCACATCAGTTTGATCTTTCTTTTTTTTTTTTTTCTATTGGATTAAGGTGCATAATGAATTCAACTAAATCACAAATATACCATTTTATATTCGATATATGTTCAATCATTATTTATAAAAAATAAATAAAGAAAAAGCGAACTCCCATTTCTTATTATTATGTTAGTTTTCAATATTTTGTTATAGCTAATTGTTTTTCCTTTTTTTTTTCTTAAATTTTTATCAAATGTAATATGATTACATATTAAGAATAAACATTTACAATATAAAAAGTAAACAACTAAAGGTAAGCGAATACAGAACAATGCTGCTGTTTTTGTTTACGTGTATCGAAAACTAATAAGGAATTGACGTAAGAGATGAGAGTGTCTTGTTTGTCTTGCCTAGGAAATCGAATCCATACATCCATCACCCACTTGACCTTGCATGCTTTGCGCCGAGTCATATACATTACAAGTTGTTGAGCTTAAATAAATAATCATTCAGGATACTGCGTCTATTTATCATTTTCCTATACGTGACATGTTGTTGTTGTACGCCGTGTCTAAATAAAACAAACCCGCAATAGTATTATATTCAACTCGACTATGGACCGGCTAAATAATTTCGCAAAAAACCCTTTTTCTAAATCTTCTCTTTTTCCTTTTTATATTTACTTGATCAAAGATTTACAAGTATCATTTTGACATTGAGAAGTTGCGGTTATTAGTACAATGAATTTTAGCAGCAAATGATAGTATATAACTAGCAACTGTGAGAGTTGATAACCATTAATGACAGTTAATCCTCCAGTAAAACATTTATAGAAAAATGAGAAAAATATTTTTCATTTTCAATAAAAAAAAAAATCACTTTCACTTATTATCTTTTTATATTTTACGTAGTTATTTACCAGAACTATTAAAATTGACTGCTAATGTTGTCTCTTACCACCGTATACCTCCAGCAGCTACTCATTAATGCAACATCTCTTAATATGACAATTGCAATTAGAGGGTTTTATTAAAACAAATATAAAAATATGCTTTTAAAACATTTTGCAACGGAGTGAACGCACCTTAAATATATATAACTTTTGCCTCTCTGCTGTTATAATATATATACCTTTTTGATTTAAAAAAACCTATGCATTGAAGCTAAAGTATTGTTATTTTAATATCCCAAGTATTAAAATTCTACATGCATTGTGGAAAAGTATTACGAATAATTTCTAGGGTAAAAGACAAGTCTACCAATATTAAAAAAAAAAATTACATGAAAAAAAAAATTACAAGAATATAATGTTAATATCACATATAGAAAATACGATATAAATTATTATAAAAATCTCATATCTAAAAAATGCAATAGCTGAAAGTTATTACATTTTTCAAATACAAGATACGTTTGGTTCCTTTGTTGCATTTGCCACATGCAATATAGCCTTGGTCGTATTAATATGCTAAGCCTAATATCGCATTTTACAAGTGCGATATACTTGACAACTTAAAAAAAAAAATAGAAATCTTATATCACACTTATGAAATGTCATATAGGTTTGATAACACTTTTTATTTTTTTAAAAAAGGAGAAACTTTATATTACATTTTAAAGATACGATATATTTGTAATTATTTATGTTATATCTTCAAGATGTGATATATGCTTAGTATTTTGATAATTTTTTTATACAATTTGTATTTTTTTTTTAATTTTGACAGTAAATAAGTAATTTTCTTGTAATTTTTAATACCAAGGTAGCAATAACCAAGTGAATACTAGTTAGTAACTTTTAGACATGGTGGATAAATAATCTACTGGTCACTTATTAGCTTTGCATTAGCTATTAACTATCTTTGGATTTAGAAGTTATAAATAGCATCATAGCTAGTCTCTTATTAATAGTGTACAATTTGGAGATGAACGAAGGCAAAAAGTTAGAGAACCTGTTTCAGCCCCCATGAACTATGAAAGAGCGTCAGTAGTGATTTGCAAGATTTATTTAATGAATACCAAGTTAATATAGTTAGAAACATTTTAGACTAAGTGAATCAATCAATCACTTATTAATGCAACTATGGAGCGTTGCAATATGTGATTTGAAAAAGTAACACTCTACTTGAGTTTAAATTTTATTTAAAGTTTGAACTTTCAAAAATTGCAAAAGCTTATGTATTTACCGTAAAGTTCATCTATAAATAGCTTTTCTTAGCCAAATCGTTATTCATACAATCCTTTTTAGAAGAGTCTTGTGAAAACACTCCTTCCTCCTCAACCTAATGTTAACAATTTTCATACATTCTTTAGTTTTACAACAAACTATAAGGACAAGGTGTTAGAGTAGGCATTAGTATCTCATTTTGTGGTGTTATTTGTATTATCTTTCTTTAATTCTTGAGATATATAATTAGATATTAGGTGTCAAACAAAATGTAGAGATAGAGGATTAGAGGAAAGAGAAAATGGCGATTACTTCAATGTTATGTTAGTTTCACTTAGTGTATTATATGTATAAAATTTCAAAATATGTGGAGAATATTTAAAATTAAATATGTGTTGCAATCATTATTACTATCCCTTTATTTGGCTCTATTTATTATTGATAGGGCGTAAGTGTCTCATTGTTTTCATCTTCTATGAATTGTTTCCAACCTAATCCACTTCCTTTTGGTCACTTACTTAAATATCTGTATCATTAATGAAAGACTTGATTGGTGTCAAAATTTGAGTTAAGGATTAAAGTAAAGTGAATTAGATAGGAAAAAATTGCTAAAAGATAGAGACGTGGATTACTTACATCAAACTGATAATAGTAATGCAGTAGTAAGAGATAGTAATACTTATTGCAATGCATATTTAACTCTGAATATTTAGATAGAGAAAAGTTGCTGGAATAAGGACACATTGATTATTTATACCTAATTGATATAGATAGCACCAGATAATCATATAGTAATACTAATTATAATACTTATTTAACTCCAAAATTTTTTCATGTGTTTCTCCATAACTTAAAAGTATTTTATAGTACCGTTTTTTAAATCAATCTTATATTAAAATACAATAAAACCTTTATAAATTAATAATATTGGGACAATGAAAATTTATTAATTTAGAGAGGTATTAATTGTTCAATAAATTAATTATTTATTAATTTAAATAGTGCTTTTTAGATTTAGCGAATGCAAATTTAATTACATAAAAATCATTGTATGTAGTAATATATGTATCATATTTTGTGAATTAATTTAAAAAGAAAATTCATTGGACATATATATTTATGAAAATAAATACACATATGGTATTCATTGTTTTTAATACTTAAATAATATTCATTGTATTGATTAAGTTCAATGCAAGTTACTTGCATCTATGGGTCTATTATAATAGAACTAAAGAAAATCAACGTATGATGATGAAGGGAACTACTATATAAACAATATAGAAAAAATTCTTAAAACCATATCTAACAAGGGCTTCTCATTTAAAATGTATCTAGAAATCAACCATGAATGATCAAATAAATAGCATTATAGCTAGCCTCTTATTACTAGTATACGATTTGGAGATGAACTAAGGCAAAAGTTATAGAACTTGTTTCAACCCTCATGGATTGTGGAAGAGTATTAGTAGTGATTTATAAGATCTAAATAGTGAATACCAAGTCAACATGGTTAGAAACTTTTTAGACTAAGTGAATTAATCAATCACTTATTGGTGTAGCTGTGGGGTATTGCAATATATGGTTTGATGAAATAAGAACCTACTTGAGTTTAAATTTTATTTAAAGTTTGAACTTTGAAGAATTGCAAATACTCATGCATTTGTGATAGAGTTCATCTACAAATAGCCTTTCTTAGCTATGTCGTCATTCATATAGACTTTGTTAGAAAAGTCTTGTGAAAATCACTCCCTCCTCATCACACATTCTTTAGTTTTATTGTAACACCCTACGCTAAAAGTGATAAATAACTAAGCTGACAAATATAAGGGAGTTCATTAACTACTTAGACAAAAAGTTGCAATTATGTGTTAACAAGATAATCAACATTATAGTCTTATAAATTAGTATCATAATCTCTTACAATCTAAGTGGAATACTTAGCCATAAGGTATTACAATCTATTCCCTACAAAAAAAAAAAAACATTTAATGTCCTTATTGCAAGACCTTATAATTGAGCTTAGATCTTTCCTTTTTTTCGGCGTATGATTTAGGCTATCCACTACCTATAGGTCATTTTAGAAGCGTACAAAGAGTCACATCTCGGTAACACTCTCCACTCTCCTTGGATTTCTCCTTTAAATTGGAATCAAACTTGAATCGTTCACCTACTAATAATAGATCCATTTTAATATCATTTATAATGCCCTATACCAAAAGTAGTGAATAATCAAACCACATTTAGCTCAAAAGTTGTAACCATGTATTGATAAGGTATTTAGTACCATGGCTTTATAAACTAGCACTACAATCTTCTACAATTCATATGGGATACTTATCCATGGGATATCACATTTACAACAAACTATATAGAGAAGTTGTTAGAGTAGGCATTAATATCACTTTCTGTAATGTTATTTATATTGTCTTTCTTCAATTTCTAAGATGTTTAAATAGATATTTGGTATCAAATAAAATGTAGAGGCAAGGATTAGAGGAAAAAGAAAATGGCAATTATTTCAATGTCATGTTAGTTTCACTTAGTGTATGATATGTATAAAATTTCAAAATGCATGGAAAATATTTAAAATTAAATATGTTACAATCATTATTACTATCCCTTTTTTGGCTACTACCTAGTATCAATTGGATGTGAGTGCCTCAACATTTCCGTCTTCCAGGAATTAATTATTTCCAACTCAATCCACTTCATTTTAGTCACTTGCTTAAATATTTGTATCATTCATGAAAGACTTGACTAATGTTTAAGTTTGAATAAGAAAATGAAATAGATGGGGAAAATTTGCTAAAAGATAGAGATGTCAATTACTTACATTGAATCAATAATGGCAATGCAGTAATAAGAGATCATAATACTGATTACAATACATATTTAACTCTAAATGTTTAGATAGGGAAAAATTGCTAGAATAAGAAGACACTGATTATTTACACCTAACTGATATAGATAGCACCATATAATCATATAGTAATACTAATTATAATACCTATTTAAGGCTAACTTTTTTCATGTTTTCCTCCATAATTTAAAAGTACCGTATGGCGTGCTTTTATTAAAGTAACTGTCATGTTTGTCTCTATTTGATCCTTGATCTCTGATCCTTATGTAACATTTGATGTCAATCACCTACTTTAACATCACAAGATTTTAAGAATGATGAAACAATAATTATTTTAATATGTACAAGTAGCACTATATAAAGAGAAGAGACGGTGGTGGTGATTGCAATGCAAGTTATAAAGATATTTGTAAAATTTTATAATACATAGAAAATATTAACATAAATGATAAAAACTTCTGAATTTCAGTGCTTATATTGTTTTTCTCTCTTATTATTTCATACAAGTGTAGTAGTAGTATATTCTATTACTTTGTTTATTTTCATGTCATATGTCCTTGTAAATGGAATAGTACTAGGTGTCTATTTTCTTGAAAAATTGAAAAAAATATCTATTATTCAACTCATATGAGGAAATGTAAACTATTAAATTATTAGTTCTTATTAGTTACGTATTGATAGAAACAACATAGGAAAAATAGTGAAAAACCATCAAATTTTTTTTTTTTTAAATTGCGCTACAACAAGTCTAAGACTCGTGAATAGTAAAAGTACGAATCAACGCACCCAAAGACTCGCTGTGGAATCGGCTCAACATAGGCCATCTATGGTTTCCACCTCAACGAAACTCGAGATCCGCCGGTCTTGGCTCATCGAATCAGGCGGGATCACGTGCCCATATCTCTATGTACTAAATCTACTATATAGCAAAATAAAATCACTGCAATGGATTATTGCTCCTTTACTTTAAAAAGTTTATCTTTTAGACCATTGGATAGTAGTAGGAAGTTAAAAGGTTATGGTGGCTTATTAGTATGATATAAATATTTTAATAAGATAGATTGGATTTGATTCTCTTATTCTCAAAATTATAATAGGACAGTAATTGAAAAAAATAAAAAACCGCTTTTAAGGGAACTCTATTTGAACGCAGAAACCAAATCACAAAAGTATATTGACGTAACTCGAAATTGGTGGTCCTGAGGGGGCTCGATCTGGGGGGACCAATATAGAGCTCGATATATATTTTACAGATTCCTTTTCTTACTTCTCTTCTTGTTCGTCTAATATGACTGAAGTCACGTAGTAATCTAATCCATTGTATATATAATAAAGCAGGCCTGCTCCTGTCCTTATCACCATTTGTTTAAGTCCAAATGTCCAATATTCTTATATTATGTATTCAGTACAAAGAAAACGTAAATTATCGTCCGGCACAACGTTGCGAGTTGATAAATGATGATGTCTCTGATGTTGAGTTTTAATTCAGGGTAGGCTCCTAAAAGTCAATAAATACTGTTGAATCAGCGGCATGTTTTATTATTAAATTTGCTAAATTACCAAATCTCAAAGTGTAATAATATATAGGGTCTCCCAAATATTTTATACTTCCCCTTCATCATTCACCAACTACAGTTGTCCATGTTGTTTTAATTTAAATAACCGTGAATCAACTGACTTGTTATTTAATTAATGTAATTAAAAAATCATCAAGATTGAATTGACATGTATGAATATACAAATTTTGGATACAATTATATGATTTTAGGTTGTATTTTAATTGATATATGTGCTGATTAATTGATTTGTGTGTACTCTTAAGAGTCAGTTCATTAAACTAAAATCAATAAGTCAATTCTCGATTCTAAATCAGCTCTTCCCTAGATATAAGTTTAACTTTTAATTCCTCAAACTTGAAGAAAAGTACAAGAATATATTATGTAGATAAAACTCGATTAATTTCAGTCCACGTAAAATTTATATATTATGTACTAAAAAAAGAGGTCTGTTAAATAACGAAGTATTTATATGTGTCCTTAGTATGGTTCTTCAAGAGTAGTTATTGAGATAACGAGGAGTCATTTCGTAGGTCATCCCAGTAGATGTAAACATTCTCTCATTAGAATATAATGGGTTTGATTTTATGATCCTTATTTTTTTTGTAAAATATATAGCCAGTTAAAAAAAAAATTATTATGAATGTGTATAATGGTCTTGAATATAGTTTTAAATTAGATCGCATACTCAGTATGATTCCTTCCTAGTGCTTTCTTTCATCGTTGTATAGTTTTTTTATCTAGTAAATTTTGTGAGTTTGAATTAAAATTGTTTTATAAAGCAGTTACTTAAAGTAATTTAACACTTCGTACTTAAAATAATTTAATACTTCCAAGTCACTCTCTCGAATAAGAATCTATCGGTAATCTGAATTTGAATTATTTATGATATGATAAATAATTGTAACATGTGGCACTGATACAGCATGACAACATAGACAGGTAAATCTTATATTAAACTCCTCAGGATTGATCAGATAAAATCGCACAAAGCTTGGAAGTAAACAAATTAAATGTTACCTCATGCAGTCAGGCTGCAGAGAACCTGATGACGTATATACAAGGATAACAATATTGAAAATCGATACTATTGGTTTTCCTTTTTATTTTTTTTTATTACAGTAGCATCATGAAATTAATAACATCATTAAAAAAAAAAAAAACTCCTTTTTTGCATTATTTATGATATGATAAATAATTGTAAGATGTGGCACCGATAGAACATGACAACATAGACAGGTAAATCTTATATTAAACTCCTCAGGATTGATCACATAAGATTGCACAAGGCTTGGAAGTATAAACAAATTAAATGTTACCTCATGCAGTCAGGTTGCAGAGAACCTGACGACCTATATACGAGGATAACAATATTGAAAATCAACACTATTGATTTTCTTTTTTATTTTTTTATTACAGTACCATCATGAAATTAATAACATCATAAAAAAAAAAAACACTCCTTTTTTTTTCTAAGAAAAAGCACTTAATGCTTTTTTTTTTTTTAAAATGTTGATATTCTAATTTTTTTTTCTTTAATGCATAATATCTGGATCTTTTGTGTCAAATATAATCATATTTTAATACCAATTCGTGGCTTGCCTTTGTGTTTATTAATGTTGGAATCTGAAGAACCTCAAATTAGATTATGAGTCTATTTAAATAATGAAACGTAAGTATATATTTTACAATTTATTTTTTTTTTTGTATCAATTTATTTCAAGCGGTGTATATACGAATTTTAGAAATTTAAAATATCTTTATTGTTTTGATAATTTTTAATGTGTGTCACTCTATGTTATCCGTTTTCTCTCTTTTTTTTTCTCCTATTCTTCTTTTTTTTTTTTAATCGATGTAGAAATCCATTAGTGCATTCTTCGAGGCTGGTATTAGCCCACACGATGTTGATTTGGAATGCTCTATGTTTGTAATCCATTTTGTATTGATTGATTTATTTTGTAATTTGGATGGTGAATTTTTATTTTTCTTTTTTTTTCTTCCTTAATTTGTGATAATGGTAAAATCTTATATCTAAAATTTGAAATTACAAAATGTTATATACCCAGCCAGACCTTTCGTTTTTCAGTCTTTTCTTCAACCAGCAAGAACTAAGTATTTTGTTTATTTACAACCATTATCAAACATGGCATAGGGTGAAATATCAGCTAAGCTATGAAAACGGGATATACCTTCCACAAATAGCTTTTAGAGAGACAATGTGTGGTTTAACCACAAACGAAGACGCATTCTGCTCCTATAATTAGAAGCTACCCACTTCCTATAATTAGCCATCCTCCGAATGAAATGAAAACCGAAGCAAATACTCCCTGAAATACTCCTAGAAAACCTAATTACCTTTGGGTCCTTAGGAAGTGGGGAATAGGAGCCTAATGTAAATACTAAACCAAACTAATAAAAGCGTCCTATAACCTAAGACAATAAATAACAAAAGAGAATAGACTAATGAACCAACTCTTTTGCTAGTTTAATAGCTACATTTAAGGCTTGACATTCTGCCACCTCCACAAAAGGAGAAAACACTTCATCCGCCCTACCTAATATTAGTTGTCCGGCCTATCTCTTCCTATTAGTCCAAGCCTAGTTGATTGCAAAGGCCCAATCTAAGAGCAATCAAATTGGATAATAATTTCTTGTTCATTTATAACCAAACTAGTCATACTTATACAACCCTTTGTCCCCTCGATTTGCAAGAACGATAATATCTTTGGCAATGCCATACTATCTATGGATTGGTGAATCATGCTTCATTAGATACGCATCCTCTTTTTTTCTCTTTCTACCTTGCTATCTTGAAGTAACGTGTCTCATCTCCTTTCCTTCTTCAAAATTACTCTTGACTCTCCTCATACTCGACGACTTCATAGACACCATTTCTAGCTAGTGAACACAGGTCCTTCTTACAACAAATATTTTGTTTCCTTAATATCTTGTATGCACTTGTTCACCACAACTAGAGGGTTTGGTTGTTTATCTTCATAAATACAAACACAAAGCTCATTCCACAGCTTTGAAGCCACCATGCACACTTTACCTTCCCAAAGTAACTTCTCCTTCTTTGTTTTACATAAACTGTTGATAGAGTCTTCAACTGCTCGACAAAAGTCCTAACCTTTTCTTTCATAACCCATTTCTCAAAGCTCTAAACTAGTCATAAGCCATCCAATTACAAAGTAACACCAAGTGTTGATGGTTTCATCTCTTTACACTAAGGGCAGTTTGGAAAAACTGAAGACTCTTAAGTAAAAATTCTAGCCATTGTTAGATGGGAGTTAGTCAACACTCAGCAAACAAAATGTTAAGTCTTGGGAAAGTTAAAGAACTACCAAGACTCCCCTTATCTTTCTTATTTAATGTATAAAGATGATGATGGCTTCTCTTGCATTTCTTATTGTAGTAATCAAACAAAATGATAGACATATTTCACATAATAGTTTTCCTTATGCTCAAACGATTGGATTACCAAATCCTTTTCATAGCAATAAGGAAGAGATATAGTCTTAATTGCTTCAACTTCTTTTGAGAATAAGAACTCTATAAACTCTAAGATCTCAAGTTATAGTCTTTGTGTTAATAAGTTCAATCACTCTTGAGTTAGAGCCCATAATAACATTCTTACAACTAATTTTATAGTCAAGTAGAGTTAGTACCATTTATCCTACTAAAGTCTTATTATGTCCTTTACACTAGTCTTCCACTTCATCTTTTAAAATAGCAACTGCTTCACTTTAACTACAATGGTAACCCCCATTCATCCCTACTTCCTTGACTAGCATCTCACTTATTATGGGGAAAATATGGCCCCTCTAAAAAATGAACCTAAAGGGAATTTGGGTTTGACTTAATCCTCTAAGACAATTATGCTAGGGATAAGTTAAACCGGTGAAGATCTTTAAACCCCATACCATTTCAAACTTTAGCTTTAGTTGGTTTGTCTCATCCAATTAAATGGATTTTCCTTTCTCTCAATTTCTAGCCCCATTAAAATTTCACAATAATTAAGCTATTGTAATTGCTTAATTAATTAGAATAAAAAAGCATGACATTGGAGTACATTGGAATTTTAGTAGCCACTGCTTTAATCAAACCTCCTAATTAACCTTAATAAGTAAATTGGCTTCTACCATAGAATTTTTTAACGATCTTTTATTTTACAAGCTTAAGGACTCAATATTCTACCTCACTCATATAGGAAGTCTAGGACAAGTGTTAGATTATCCGTAGCTGAGACCCCTAAATGATATCCAATCTCTTACTGTACTTCTATAGGTGTATTCTCACTAAAGAACACATTAGATTTTTGGAAGTTGACTTCTTAGAATGACATATTGCAGCATGTCATGATTAGCTCCTTCAAAACATCAAATCCCCTTTCTTTATATTCTAAGTAAAATAATAAATCATTTGCAAAAAAAAAAAAAAGGTGAGAAATAGTAAGACAAGTGCTTCTCATTGAAAGACTAGATAAGATCCATGACTATACATTTTTAACAAATATCTTAGATAAAATATCAACTACTAATATGAGTAGATATGGACAAGGGGAATCTCCCAACCTAAAGCCTCTATCAGTTACCATTTCCCTTACCTCTATCCCGTTTACTACAATGTTAAAACTACTAGACACATAACTCACTCAATCTAGACTTTATCAACCTTATTTTTCTTCAAATATCATCTAGAAAATCAAATTTGATCTTATCATATGATTTATTTATATCAATTTGACCGCACAAAAACCGTTTCTTTCTCTTCTTTTTAATTTTCAAAAAATGAAAGATGCCTTGTGCAAGTATCATATTATCATGAATCATTCATCTTAAGACAAAAGCACTTTAAATTTCTATAACAAATCCATTAAGCAAAGGTTTAAGCCATTAACCAACACATTTGATATGATTTTATATCGAAAGTTACATAAACCAATAGGTTTATATTATCCTACACTCTTAAGATTAGACACTTCGAGAATCATGATAAGATTTGTATTATTAATAGAAATAGAAAATGTACTTGAGTTGAAAAAACATTTAGTTGCTTTGATGACTAAGGAACCTATTACATTCTAATGGGATTGATTAAACACACTTGGAAAGCCATCGGGTGATAGTACCTTCAACCCACCCATCTGAAGTGCTTTTAGTATTTGTTTCATCGTCAGTCATTAAACAACATATAACTCTAATCACATCCATAGTCACTAGTAAATTGACCCAATCCAAGCGATGCCCTTAATCCTTCTTGTCATTCGAAGGGAATAGATTAGTAAGGTAACTTATGAACTTCAAGGCAATAGAACTTTCTTCTTCTTCTAACCATTAACTTGAGCTATCCAATAGTCTTAACACCTTATTACTCTACCTTTACTTTAATTAGAATTGTAAAAGAATGTAATTCTTATCCCTATGTTTTAGCTAACTCACCCTAGATATCTGATGCTAGAATTTATCTTCCTTCTTCCATAATGAATCTAGTTGAAAAAGCAAGTTTTTTTCCTCTTTACTCCTAGAAACAACCCTTAGATCTTGAGCATCCATTAGCTTTTACATGATCTTATTGATAGAAACTTTATTAGTTGAAAAACGTTTCTCACCCACTCCATCAAGAATTTTTTACACAACCTTAGGTTCTCTAGAATCATATTTAGTGCGTTACCAGTCTCCACATTACCTTGTTTGTTGCCAATACCCACTTTAAAAGTATCATTTCACCACATGTTCTTAAATCTAAATCTCCATATTCTTCTATTATCTCTACCACCCAATTTGACCACCAAAACCACATGTTAGAGCTAATAGTAGGCTAATGAGAAATATGACAAAACAGATAGTTTTCCATCAAACCTAGTAACCTTAGCCTCTATCAACACTCTCCTTCACTAATACCATCAAACCACTCATTAAAAATTATGTATATTTAGGGCATGTAAACCCTAATCTTGTAAGTTAGTGTGAAAAGCCATGATTCAAAAGCCCTCTAGTAATTTGGCATCATTTCAATTATCTTTGATTTCTCATGTTCCTCTACAATGGCATTAAAGTCCTTAACATATAATTATGGAACATTAATATCTACTAATTTCTTTCTTATGATGACCCATAACCATGCCTTCCTTTTGAAATCAATATGGGATATACCCATATTATTCTATCCAACATGCTCTATCTTGATATGTAACTATAAAATCGATGAAATAAAAGTTGTCCTCTATGACTTTGATATATAAAACCATATGGCTAATCTATAATATCCCTCCTTTATGCATAAAGACTTCCTCTATACCATTGGCTTTTAGGTCTTTCTATTTTATTTTCTGTGTTTTTTGTTTGTATCGAAAATAAAATTGATGAGTTAAACTTATTCACCAAACCTTTTTGACTATTTTAGATGGATCTAACCCTTAATAGTTCCAAATAATGAAGTTTATGGCTTTGGTATGGCTATTTAAGGCTAGTTATCATTGCCTAAATCATTTGTATAGCTATTAACTAATAGGAACATCCATCTAAACTCTAGGTTCATTATCTTCTTCAACCAATTCAACAACAGAAACCAACAGTAGCCTTTCCTACTTTACTATTCTTTCTCTTTTATTGGCAGTCTTTTAGACATTTGTTTTTGGATATATTTTTCAACTAGCTTCACTTGTTCCTTCTAACAAGCTACCACATTTTATTTATTTATCTATTAATTTATTTGTTTTACAACACATGATATCTCTTTGTATTTTTCCTTTTCTCTCTATAGATTCAATTCTAAAAAAAAGTGGTAATGTTTTTATAAGAAGTAGTAATAAGAATCACTGCTTTGCTAACAATTAAAATGCCTTTAGTAGAACAAGTAATAACTTTAGTAAATATCTATACATTAAACGAACTTCAAGGTTTGATACTTCTATGACCCTTATACTTATAGTTTAGGAATACTTTTATCCAAAGGGAATGAGCGGTGTGGTTTAGGTGAATGCACAAGTGTAATGTGTTTAGGCTTGGGTGAAGATTTAAGAGGAGAAACTAGTTGTTATTTTAGATTTAGAGTATCAATTTGAGCTTCTACTTATCGATCTTTAGACCTAAAATTTTGAGTTTTCTAAATGCCATACTTAAACAAACTTTAACTTGTCATCCATAGGAAGATAGTGTAACAAATAGTTATTGACCAAATAATATAAGTGAAAATAACAAGAAATAATTAATAAATTTGATTATAAAATCAGTTGTGTATAAAATTTAGCAATTTTAAATTTTAGGTATGAACTTGGAAGAACATTTGTGAGACCCTAACAACTTGGGATCGGTCTGATTTAGGGTATCTAATTAAAGTTCTCCGAATTGAACGATATTTTAATAGAAGATTTAAAAAGTTAAAGAAACACCTTAGTAAAGTTTCTTTTGTAAAATGAAGTCAACAAAATATTTAAATTAGTAAAAACGTATTTTTATCAATAGCAAATATTTTCATCGTAAATCCAAAACACGAGATTAGAATATAGTGAGACATTAAAAATAAAATTACCTAATCTATAAAAATAATAATTTGGGGCAAATAAAGAGTAAAATAGTTAGTATAAGTATCACATGTATAGTTGTAAACCCAAAATAGGAAAAATAGTCATATATCATATAATGTACTTAAAATTAATATTGTAAATAAGCTAAACAAATAAAAATACTTAAAGAACAGCTAGAGGATTCTCTTTAATTCAAGTATGGGGCATGGCACATTGATGGTATAGAACCAGAGTAACTTGTATGTGATAAAACATAGAGTATTGTAAGGAAAATGTGATAAAACAAGGACAAATGATCATTTAGAAATCCTCCATCAACAAAAGAGCTTTATAAATTCACAAGTTCACTTCTAGAGATTAGTTTAACCATTTTAGGAGTTAAGAGAAATAATAGAGAGCTTAAGAAGTATCAAAAAGGATTTTTACAAAATTTAGTAAGAAATATGGAAAAAAAAGGAGGATTATGGGTTCCCTAGGCTAGTCATAACCTAGAAGTGGAACAAAACCACCTTGTAATAGGAGAGGTGCTAGGATTGGCCAACACACCCCCATCCTTAGATGGTGGTAAGAGTTTTGGGCGATGATGAGATTTCGATTTTGCTTTATCTTTCTTCTAATTTTTTGAAAATAGCAAATGAGATCTAAAAATTATAATTTTTGGTTTCTCTAGTAATTTTTCATATAGAATCTAAAAATAAAATCAAATTTTTCATATTCAAAGTAGAAATATGTGATCTTTGAGAAATCAAGCCAAACGCAAATTTTTATTCTAGTTTTCAAAAGCCTAAATGATGTTGTTTTGATTTGAAATTTTTTTTTTTACAAACACCACTAAGTGTCTACTTTGAATCCATGAAAAAGGTTTGATAAAATTCAAAAATCAAATTTTTTGGTATTTTCCATTTAGCTTGCATCTTTACTAAAATTTCCTATAAAGAGTGTTAAATTGTGTAATTTGGTTACCAAGTACTGGTATATAAATGTATTAGGGACTTGAAGTATTAGATCAAAGTGATGAAGTGTGGAAGCATGGATGTGGATGCTAGATTCGGGTGATTTGATGATTTAAAGACTGTTTTGTACGAGTTAGAATGTGAGTCAAAATGTAAAAAAGAAGGAAATGTGAAATAATTTAATGTACAATAGGTAGGTAAGAAATTGATGCAAGGGTTGATTGATTTCAAGATATGTATATGTGTTTTCACAGCAATACTTCATGTTCCTTATGTATGTTTAGTTGAATAGTTAACTTAAACGATATATTAATAATACTATAGCAAATTGGATGTTTAATAAGTATTTTATTAAAGTATTTTATCTTAGAATCAGAGTAGTGTGATAAGGAAATGACATATAATAATATCCACATAATGTTGAAGAGGTTAGAAACTATGTCAGAAAGTACATTGGAGGGACCTAATCTACAAGGGGTAGGTCAGAAACCATATGAAACCAAAGTTTTCCAAAAAACAATAATACCAAGACCTAGACCTCAAGTATAAGTAAGTTAATAATATTGCTTATATTTGACATATATTGACTCCAAATGTTGTATGCGTTTTGTTTGGGTGAAATGGATGAGGAAGAGCCTTGGGTGTAAGGGTAAGTTTTGAGGCAAATCACTAAGTAGCGTTGATAAGTGGATTGCCTATATTCTGGAGTAGATTTTATTTACTCTTAACTTGTCAAACTGCAATGAATGTACTTGACCTTATATGTGAATATGATACATTTGACGAGCTGCTGAAATGATTCCTAACTTTCTTAATATAAGTGTTGTTACTCTAGTTGATTCATGTTTTGTGAATGTAATATGTGCTGCCACTAGGCTATTGTTGATTTTATGATGCCTAGTTCGACATTAACTTAATAAAACAAATGGGTACTAACCTAGCTTCCTAAGGTGTTCACTTAAGTGAACTAGATATAGAAGCCTTAGAATTTAAAAGGAATATAAGTAAAAACTGGATTAAGAATTGAATTTGCTTGGTATTAATGTAAGGAATGGTTGATGCATTCATAGCATGGTATAAAAGAGACCTATGGATCATGTTTTCTAAGCTTTAGGGTTTGCTAAGCTAAGTTGAACTAAAAGGCTGAATTTTACTCAACAAGCATTTTATTTAGTAAAAAATAGGTTGTCATGCATATAGATTTACATTAACTAAAAATTGTAACCACACCTATAATTATCGCTAAGTTGAATTTACTAAGTTCTAAGAAACATATCTAGATGCCTAGATTGAACTCGTCCATCCAGATGAATGCTAGGGTTGGCTTAAGATATTAGTACTAATACATGCTACGTGCATTAGTATGGCATTCCATCATTTCGTACTTATGTAGTGAGTGAACTTGATTTCATGTAGTGATATGATCTTGCTCTTAAGTTTGCTAACTGTGAATGTTGTATTTTTGTTTTGTCAATCCACTCTCGTTGACCTTACAATAAATTGAGAGGATAAAATGCTTTATCCTTAGGTTTTGAAGCAGGAGTTAGGCCAAGTAACTAGTGAAGGTTACTTTTGGAATGTGCTATAACAGATAGCAAATTTTGGAGAAGAATGTTTTAAGTTGAAGTGTATTATTGTTTTGAAGTATGTATAGAAAAGGAAAAAAAATGTAGTAGTTTGTAATATGATCTTTTGAATATTGATGTGTTAGGCAAGTACACCTTATCAAATTGTAATAGTGTATTAAGTCCAAGTATCGATCTCTCAGGGATTTTGACTACTAATATTGACTAGATCTTTATTATCTAACCTACGAATTCGAGTTTGAGAATTAAAAGTATCTAAACTAATTGTAGTAATCACTAAATTAACAATTAATCAAGAATTATTTAAGAACTTTAGTAAGAAAGCAATAAAAGAATAAACTAATTCAATATTAAAAAACCGTATTTAGATCTTTGCTTCCTTCAGACTTAATATGTGAATTCCATTAAAGATAATTTATTCCCTAATCTTTCTCGATCGAGAAAATTCTCTACTAAAATTAATCAGTTCCTCAAGCCGATTAACCCTAACCCTAAAATTACCTATTACAATATCTTCTCAATAGCATAATCTAAAATTGCATTATTAAACAACAAATTCTCTATACTTTAATTCAAAATTCCAAAAGAATCTTACAAATTATTTCTAATCTTGCAACAATCCTCATCAACTATGCTTATATGTAATCTTATAAGAAATCTCTCGATTCTCTTATAGGATATCAAACTCTAGATTATTACTTGTGAAAATAATAACCTAAATTATGAAGCAAACATAGTTGAACTAAGAAAAGACTAAACAATTAAATTAATCAAACAATAATCATGTCACATGAATAGACCTAGGTTCTACAAGATTTAGATATTAAAGATCAACTCACTATATATTGCAAAATAAGAATCTAAAAACAAAGATTAAAAATTGTAGGAAAGAAAATCATGAAATCTAAAGAAAAATTGAATCTTGAAGTCTTCTTTACGCCTTGCTTTTGTGAGTGTCTTTGGCTTGAAAAACTCTATAAAATTCGTATGTAATATGTTCTTCTCCTTAAATAAACCCTAATAAGGCTTTATATATAAAGGGATAAAAAAAAATAAGTCGATTGAAAAAGACACGACCAGGGATACGATTGTGTCTTTTGGTCATGTACTAGGCTATGACAATTGAAAATAAGCTCCAAATTTATCTAGAAACGACACAATCATATTGTTTGGTTATATCGATCTCCAAACCTTTATAACTTATTCATTTTAACTTCAATTTGAGTAAAATTTGTTTCTATCTTCTTGTTTTCTCACATAGATCATTTCAAAACCTAGAAAACAAAATTTCACTTAATTAAGTATTATTATCTAAAAATAAACTCAAATATCAAGAGAAAATCATTAAAAATCACTAATTAAAATATAACCAATTTGAAACTCATCAAATATGTAAAAGTTATATATATTTGAAGCTTAAAAATATGTATCTAGACTTTACTGAAAGCGTTAGTTATGTAATGTAAGTTGAAAAAGTTTAGGTTATATGTAAAATTAAGTAGGTTTACTTGCGTAATGAAGCATCCTTTGTTAATTCGGGATGTGACAGCATCCATAGCTTAGATAGTGATGTCAACATTGTCCCTTTATATGTTATGCTTGATTTATACTCTATCGAGAGTCATATAACTCACCCATATATTGTAAACCCTTAATAGCCATTTGATAATAGAGCTACAACCACCATGGCTCTATGTTTCAAGTGATGATGTAAGATGACAGATATGGTTATGACCTAAGGTGATTGCAATCTTGTTTTAGGTTACAACCTTAGGCACTCATAACTAGCAAAAGTACATACTTTGGCCATAATTTGTCACGCCTTGAAAATATGGAGTTGTAACAGTCCTATTGTGTAAGCCATCCTAAAATAGAAACTGTTCTTATAGCTGCTATCCTAGATCTAGTTCACACTAGGCGTACTCGACTCTACTCTTTTGAAGCGTCCAATTCGATACACATTTGATATAAACTTGTAGAGTAATCTTTTGAAATAATTTGTAATAATAAACTTGTAATTTGACCTTATAAAAGAGTGGCCGTAAATCCTACAGGTACCTTTTATTTCATATACAAACCATAATATTGAAACCACCACACCCCTTGAGGAGTCCTGTGTAGTTTTTTTTTTTAAAGTTAAAGAAGTTAATGCTAAGGACAACAACTAACCATTTCTTGTTTACACCTCACCACCTGTCCCAGTTTGCTAGAGTTCTAGTTTTAGATAAGTACTTGTAATTCGTTTAGAACTTGCAAGATGAACAATAGGGGAATGAGCAACAACTTACTTAGTAAGTGGGGTGAAGACAGAAATATGCACTCAGCACAACACAAGCAAGGTTTTTAACCAAGTTGGTTAAATACAATGTAATGCATGCACAAGCAAATATCATTACATAACATTATCTGGTTTATCACGAGATTAGAGAAATTGCACCTGCTCTAATCAAGGTTGAAGAGATTAACGTCATGCACTTCACGAATCAAGACCAAACCGGGGCTTGTGCAATAAAGAACGCCCTCTTCTAGTGTCCACCTTCGAACCACGGCCCTCAACCTTATCGCGACCTCCTCTCCTGTTACCTAGTTCAACTAAAGGTGGGGAAATGACCATTTCAACCATCCTCATTGAAAAGAGTCCATTTTTGGCTTCAGAATCCTAATAGTTACTCATAGTAAGTTACGATGCATATCAAGTTAGATGTCAAATAATTTAAGCATAATAATCACAAAACAATCATATCATGTAGCTCAGCTTCCATTATAACAAATCGAAACCCAACCATAAACATTGCATATGTACAAGCGGCTAATTACAATCATAAGCCAATACATATCAAAGTCTCCAAATATTATGAAATAATATCCTAAAATAGCGTGAAATATTGATCCCATTTACCTGTACTAAGGCTCACTCCAACAAATCTAGAACATCAAGGATTTACATACTCAAAAGTCCTATATATATATATACGAAAACTCATATTCAGTTTTTGTAAGATTTACAAACATATTAAGGTTTTATTTAGTTAAAATATTATTTATACAGTTATTTAGTAGAGTTCCATATATATATTTATATATATACACATTATATATATATTAAGTATTTTATTTTATTATATAGGTTATAGCAATTTACTTATTAATATCTAATATATGCAGTTTATTACTACTTATACTATATCGTTTCGATTGTATCGAAACATATTTACTATTGTTTATATTACGTTTTAATTACGAAAAGATCGTCGTCAGATGATATTTTCTGTAATATTACAAAATATATCTGGTTTATTACCTAAAATGATTTAGTTTTAATAAGATCAATATCGTGAAGTTTATATGAACTTGACTATACGTATTACATGTTTCGTTTAAAGGATTATCTCTAGAGAATATTTTTAATTCTAATATATAGATAAAGTTATATAGCAACCAATATTACATTGATATCGTATTGTGTAACAAAAAATATACGTTTACATAATATTGCAACAAATTATAATGAATCATATGTACTTAAATTTTACGGAAGTAATAATGTTAGACTTATAGGAATATAAAGCTCAATTTTAATAGTTCTAGTAAATTATTATTATTAGAGATTCGCTTATTTTATAAATCGGTGTTAATGATATACAAATCTTACAATTATTTATATTCTAAGTTTATAATTCGAAAAAAAAAAAAACAAAATGGTACAAATAAAATACTCGATTTAGAAAAATAATGAAATAACGGATATCTCTTTTCTATAACTATTAAATATCAAATAAAAAAAAACACTGCTTATAATCATAAAAACAAGATTACTCGAAAGTATTAAGTTCTTTTTTCTTCTTTTTCTTTTCCTTCTTTTCTTCTCTTTTATTTTTTTTTTCGGTTTTTTTTTTCTCTCTCTCTTTTCCCCTCTCCTCCTTCCTTTCTTTCTCTCTTCTCTTGCCCCATCCCCTTATGCCTTGTCAAAATGGCCAAAAAGCCATATTTATATAGGCAGCATTTTGACTATTTTATTCTAAGGTAGTTAGTTTTTTTTTTTTTAAAGATGTTTTAATAAATTTATTATATTTTAGTCAATACCTATCTAAATTCCTAAAATATTCAAAGAATATTCCTTCTTTTCATAACCAACATTATTACTAAAGAATAATTCATTGTCAAAATTTTTTTTTCTCACGTATAGATATTTCAAGGGAGTTTTAACATAATTATTAGTATAAATATTAGTAACAAATAAGATATAGTTAAATTATATTAATTATTCGGAACTTATTTATATACATCTTATATGACATTTTACTTACCAATATTAATTATTAAGATCATGTAGTTGATTTTAAAAAATTTATTCTAAACTATATCTAAAATTACGAAATTCTATATTATAGCAATTTGATCCGATAAACTTAATCTTTCTAAGAAAGTTTCATATAAATGAGCTTAAAGTGAAATATTAAGTTATGTGATTACTTCGTTTAAATTTTCCCTTGGTCATGAGAATTCCACTTAATTCTATTAACGTTGTCATAAATCAAAATTTCTAGAGTGTCTCTTAAACATTAATTTTTCTTCAATTAATTTATATGATTATATATTTATATCTAGATATAATTCAAATATTCTCACACTTATGAATGTTTCCAATCAATCTAACGAAATAGGAATATTTGAACAATTAAGTTTATACTAATTCAATTATTTTCACATATTATCTCATGTTATTAATAATATTATTATACTCATTATTTTATTATCAAAATCCATATTCTCGTCATTACTAGTAACATTAGTATAACTATTTTATACCTATTGACCTAACTTATAAATATATTTTTCTATAAAAAAATATATACTACTCAAAAACTAGCAAATCAGAGTCATGTGGCATTACATATTATATATTTTTAAATTTTCGGGTTAATGTACGAGTATAATTATTATTTATACTGAATATACTCATAAAAATACGTATATACTTATAGTAAATTATACTATATTATCTCATTTTATTACTTAATTAACTTATCATTAAGTTTTCGTCGCATTCCAAGTTCAATTTTAGGGATTTCGAGCAATTTTGTATTATATTAAGTAATCATACTTCTAGGGGTAAAATTAGGATTTTGGGTAATTATTTTCAAAATCTAACTTCACCGAGTCATTTCAATTAACTTTTCTATCTTAATAGTAAAATTTAGGCTCAATCAGATAACTTTTCTCGAAAGCCCTAAATTTAGGTATGATTGCGTTAAATTTAACTCTAGAGTCTCATATAAAGTAAATTCTTACTATTTTGATTGTATTCTTGATATTTTTATTATATTATAGATTTTCAAACGAACAGGATTTCCTCGACTAGAGTTATTATGTTTCTCGTAAGTTTCTAACTTATTCAGTTTACTTTGTCAGATGCCCTAGATTAATTATTGCCCTAGATTAACTATTGACTCTAATTATACAAGAATAGGGCTTTGTCCTATTACTCAGATATTAATGTCTTGATTGCCGATTTATGGGATATTACATAACCTATGGTTTTATCTTTTGATTTTGTCTTAATTTCACTTTTTGTTTTAAGTTCATTGATTCATATATTATGTAATCTATATGAAAGGGACTAGAGATGTAATATTTAAACTTTTGGAGAAAATTGGGTGTTTTATTTTTTATATAGTATACATATAATTTCATCTTCGTTATTTATGTATATAATGAACTATTTACTTTTCATTTTTGCAAAACTAGATTGAATAAAAATCTCAATCTTACTTTAGTAAAGCTATTTTAGAAAATATGTTTAGAGTACTCATTAACAAGAGGCATGCCTCACTTGCCATAAAGTAATGATCTTTATTACTACATTGTATCTTTATATGTTGAAACACAAGATAACCCATCATCCCTATGTATAGATTGTAAGGTTTTTATGGAGTCTTTTTCCTTATAAATGAACTAAAAAATATTAACCAAATGCTATTATTTCCAAAAAACATTTAATAGTTAATACAAACATGAACATATATTTAGAGGCAAAAACCAATACATTAATAAAGCCATCAAACTCATTGACAAACATAAACAAATGGATAATTATTGTATGCACAAGTCATGGAAACTTCTTAGAATGAATTGAGGTCTAAGATTAGACTACTCCATGGATAATTGAAATCACACCTCCAATATAATTTTCAGTTACAACAAAAGGAGGTCTATCCATCCAATACATACTTCCTCAAGAGAGTCCTATATTACATCCTTATTATATTGGGAAGGAAAAGATATATAATGGTTGATCATGAAAAATTTATTCAAAGGTAGTAAAGATTAGTTTGTTGTATGCAACAACTAGTCTAGTAGATATAATGGAGATTGATAGGGATAACTATGGATTATGTAGAGAATTGTGTGTGATAGTTGGCTAAACTTTAATAGACTTGAGATATGGCTCAAGGTATGCTACAACTAAAATTACTTGTTTGGTGATGAGAGTATGGAGAAGATGAAATAGAAATTTACTCAAAATAACTAGGTAGCTTGACCTAATCATGTTGAGATTATACAAAGAAACCAAAAGGAAAGGAAAGGCAAAAGACCAAGAGAAGAGATGAAAAGAAATAGAAGAAGGAATAAGTACAAATTTAGTACTCAATGTTTAGCGTATTTTCTATTCGAGTCCTAAACATTTTAAAATTTTTATTTGAGTTCTCAATGTTTGTAAAAGTTTCCCAACAAGTCCTTCATTAATTGCCATTAATTTTTCCACTAACTATGACACATAGCAACTTTTAATTATATTTTATACATTTTCTATTTGTCTTCTAAACATTCAAAATTTTCTATTTGAGTTTTCAACGTTTGCAAATGTTTTCAATAAGTCATCTGTTAGTTCATCATTAACTTTTGCATTAAATATGACATGTGGTAGTTTCTAATTGGTTTACACACTTTTATTAAATATTTAATGTAATAAAATATTTTAAAAATAAATAATAACAAAGAAAGTAATAAAATTTTGAAAAATAAAAAAAATGAAAAATTAGGTGATAAGGATATATATATATATATATACATATATAATGCAATAAATGCATATACATATATATTTATTATAATTTCAATAAAACAAAAATTTTGAAAAAGTCAAAAAATAAAAAAAAGCTAAAAAAAAAACAAAAGGAAATTGTTCTACCTACCTTCTAGCCTTGGGGTGATTAGAATGGCCAAAAGAAGTGGAAGATCACGAGCTACATACTAAAGTGGGTCTAGTATTAGCCAAGTATTTAAAAAGAAAATAAAGTGAAACTCAGTTGATTTCAACTAGGTCGCACAACTCGATAAGAAACCCAATTGGTTTTGCTTTTATTTCTTTTTTCAGTTTGGGATGTGAGTGGCCACCAATAGCTAATGGTGGATTGATTTGACCTACGTCAATCGTGACCCATCACTTTCTTTTAGCTGTTTTAACCACCTTAGTCTTGAGGTAGCTAGAACAAATTTTTTTTCTTTTATTTTTTTAGCCTCTCTCTCTCTTTTTAATTCGTATAAACATTTATTATATTACATATGTATATATCTTTGTTATTTAATTTTGCATTTCTTTATATTTTTTCTTTTTTTCTTTTTTTTTATTTTCCTTATTTTTATTATTATTTTGTAATTTTTTTTAATTATTTTATTATAGTAATTATTTAATAAAAATACATGGATTAATAAAAAAAGTACCACATATCGTAGTTAAAAAAAAAAGTTAATAGAAAAACTAATAGAGAACTTGTTTAAAAATTTTTTGCAAACATTGAGGACTTAAATTAAAATTTGAAACGTTTAGAATTCAAATGGAAAATGCATAAAAGGTTAAGTCTTATTTGTACTTATCCTGTTGACCAATCAAAAAATGTCATATGTCATAGTTAACAGAAAAGTTAACAACAACTAATGAAGGACTTGTTTGAAAATTATTCAACCATTTAGAACTCAAATAAAAATTTTAAAACATTTATGACTCGAAAAGAATAGATGTAAAAAGTTAACTTATAAATATCTACTTTGTTGGAGTAAATATTGAGCATAATATATCAAACATCTATGATTATAAAGTGAACTTTAGAAGAAGAATTTAGTGATAATTATATTACATTAATAGAAGGTAATATAGAGTATTGAAAAATAAATTAGATGAAAGAAAAGTAGGTGCTAAACTACAAGTGGAAGAAATTGATAAAAGAACTTACGAGTGTAGAATATTATTAGATTAAATAACTTTTAGGTTATTACAAATAGTGTAATTAGAAAAATATGTAAAAAATTAAAGAGATGATATAAGTTTTTATTTAGGAATGATAGAAATCCATATGATAAAATTAAAGAGAAAATTGCAAAAAGAATTAACTAAGTTAAATACAAGTAATTCTACATATGAATTTAATAGACTCATGGGGAAAAAGGCAAAAAATTGAAGATTTTATGGCATACACTAATAGAATAAATAGAGCTAAATATATAGAAAAAGACTTTAATTAGTTAAAAAAAGGATCAAAGGTCATAAGTAAAAGATCATGGTCAAGTGCAAGGTGCTTTAGTTTTAAGAATATATAGCGTAAATTTTTTAGGCTTTATTTACTTATTTATTTATTTTTTCAACAATATTTTGATCCTTTCTCTAGGGAAAAAAGAAAAAAGCTCTAATAATCTCAATTAAGGTTATAGGTCTCAAAAGTAACCAAGAGAGGGTGAGGATACTTAAATTGGTTATTTCAAAGTTTGAAACTTTTTCACAAACAAAATTAAAGATGTCTCTTTTGATTACTTTAGCAAGATTAGGCGCAAAACAAGATATGATAATGAACAAAACACTAAAATAAAGGAGAATAGGGTAAAGAAGATCAGGCAAGACATTTATAGTGCTTCGACCTTATGTCTACTGTACTCTTCCGACTCTACTACTAGAGACTCGGTAATGCTCACCGACGTCATTCCACTATCTATGTTTCACTATCTTCAATAAGAGAAAAACAGTTACAAGTCTTTCTACTCTATCACTGGGTCACTCTTGCCTATACACTAATCTACAAAAATTTGATTTTCTCTCTAATACAAAGCCTATCACTCAAACAAACATGCTTACAGACGTTATGAGGATAGAATACAAAGATTCTCTCAAATAAACTATACAGTAAAATCAAAATATGAAAGTAGACTAAACACTGCTGTCTCTGAATTAGATTTTAAAATATGAAAGTAGATTGGATAGTGCTGTCTCTGAATTAGATTTTGAATAAGGTTTTAAATTTTCTTAAGTATCAAGTTTTCAGTGAATAAGTGTAGCTTTGTTGTGTTAATCTCTATTTTGAAAGATTTGAACTTATCTTCTTATATATCTTGTGAAGCAATTTCTCATTTCTTAAATCTTGGATAACTCTTGATCAAATATTAGATAATTTAAAAATATCTTGACTTAGCCATTATTCGTTATAATCCATAAATTGTGGAAACTAAATTACCTGAATTTAAACATTGCACTTCTTATAGTTTCATCTAATGTATTTTAGAGATTTTCTTGTATATCATACTCTAATTTCCCTTCATATTTCTTCAATAAAACCTTCAAAAGTTGAATGCCTTTTTAAAATAAATATCTCTTAAAAATTAGGAGCAAACCTTAATGCTTAATGCATTCAAATTTGAATCTTAAAGTTTCTAGAATATTGTTGTTGCTTCCTTGCTCATGAATGATCAAACAAATCTGCTATATTAGAATAATGTCCTTAGAAAAAATTTGTATAACAGCTCTTTAGATTTTGATAAAAAATCTACATCAATCAAGATAAGATTCATTCTTATCCAATATATCTTCTTGCATATATCCTCATCCTTTCTTGATTTGAACTTGAACAAAATTTGATTAACTTCTTCAAATATTTTGAGGATAGTAGAAACGTTGTGAATAATCTGATAAGGTAACTCTAATAAAAATAATTGCCATAATATAATATGTTTGGTTAACCTTATCCTTAAATATTTCCAACTTAATCCCCGTAAATTTAATTAACCAACTTTGTGGAACATATTGGATATATTATCCAAATATATCCAACAAGTGAAGCTAAGCCTTCAAACGCTTATAAGCCAACATACTTCTCAAAATATTCAGCCATATAAATTCTGACACTGTACTCAAGGTTCTAAACTTGTCTTTGAATTTGATTTTGATTTTCAAATTCCGTACTAAGACAAAATTCTTATCTCTATGTTTATTGACCTGCATACTAAAGAAACTTGTCAAATATTATTACTCTTTTTGTTATCATTAAAACACTTATGAGAGAACTCAACAAACATTAAACATGTAACAAACATATCTCTCATTTAATTTTCATTAGCTTCAACTTGTATAGTTTTATAATCTTAAACTTTACCAATTTAAACTGAGTTTAGGCAAATTTCTCTTTAATATAGCTTTCTTATCATTGTAGCCTATTATCTCCTACCTTTTGCCCATCCCTCTTCCATCAATTTTTGAGCATTGTACTTTCTTGCTCTTTTTGCTCTTTATCTATCTTTTTCTCTTAAAAGTTATGAGTATAATAAAATGTACTATACAAACTTCACTTGATACTTTGCTCTTAATTATTGTTGACAAGCTCTATAAGTCTAAGATCACTCTTTAGTTGTGTCAATTCTTCAGCCTTTTCTCTAGTACCTTATAGGAAATTTACCTTCCTCGATATAGAGTGTATAATGCCCCAAAACCCGTGGCACCACAACTCTATCACATGCCGGCCTTACAGGTAAACACGTTAAGGCATATAAGGATCCAAGTACTTGGCTATATTCCACAAATTTTCATAAACCTCCTAACTCATGATTAATAACTTTAAGTCTGTCACAAATGTGGGTTACCAACCACTCAATCTCCCTTAACTGAGTATATCAACATAATTCAAACAACTATCATAAATCAAGGAACTAAAACTCAAATAATGCTAAAACCAAGAAATGGAGTCTCATAACTCCAACAAAAGACAACCTACTAGATACTAGCAACAGGAATCACAAATGACTCCAACATAGCACAAGTCATAAACATATAAATACATTGAAAATAAACATAATCCCTAAAGTTCACTCCTATAACTAATCTACAAAGTCCTTGTTCCATCATCATAGTAATAGTAATCTCCCTTTTCATCGTAATATAGGTAATCATAACTAGAATCCTCAACATAAACGTCATTGCATACCTCATAACCTGAATTTACAGCTAAAAAACAGTAACTCCCGTATAGTGAGCTAACACTTAGCATAGGATACAACACACATGCGCATGAACATATATATAACAAGTCAAGTACATGCAAGTAACATTCATAAACGCAACAATCAACTAATTAGATCTTATTATTTAAGTCCACCAGCAACACAATCTCAGCATCTTAAGACTTGAGATTACTCGTGACCCTTATATACACAATATATATGTATATACTGCATAGGTATTGGTGTTGGGTCCTCCCCAATACTTAAGTATCCAAAACTATCCTAAATCTACTTAGGTCTCCCCGGAAACAGTGTTATGCAAAGATTACTAAGTGCCTAACGAAAACTACTAGACTTGACCAGTAGGTACTCAAAGCCAAGCATAAGCATCATAGTCAATTAAGTCTAAGTTTAGTTAAATCCGGTTTACATACTAGCTTAGTACACACAACCATCAAGCAAGTATCCCATATGTGAAACTTCAGTAGTGTTTGATGAGTAACCGGATGCTCTATAACCCAATACAACAAGAAAACATCACCTCAGCCCTTAAACTCAACTCAAAAGTCATTAACCACTCCTTACAATCCCAACCCTTCAACTAGGCTACAAGTCCCTTCAAGAAACTTTGAATTGACTCTTAGAAAAACATTATTTGGTGATGTTTTGGTTTAAACAAGTTGTTTAAAAACATGTTGGAAGGGTTTTTGATCGAAAAAGAAGGTTGGAAAAGACACAAAATACGAAACAAGAAGGTATTATATACTGCTGTAAACAAGGTGTTCAAATGTTAGGTCGACTAGAGTCTGGACGCTAGCCTAAACTCACATTTAGTGAGTTTTAGGGGGGGAGGGGGTGGTCAAGCATCCCGATGCTAGGCCTAATAGCGTCCCCATGCTAAGCATAGTTTACAGAATTTTATATACTGTATTAAGTGGTTCCCTTCCCGTATAACTTCGACTTCAAACCTAAACACCCAACTTCAACTTTGAGGTGTTTCTCTACCCTAACACACACTACCAACAGTCCTTAACACCCTTTAAACAACCCCAAATAGAAAATCACAACCTAACCCTAGCTATATCTCAAACTTCACAAAATAAGATCAAAAACAAGTCTTTAACTTGCAAGAGTGTTTTAAACGACCGACACAACGATTCTTGATACAAGAACTCTTCAAATCCACAATTCCTCACACCTTATCTTTGTGAAAACGAGATTCCTTAAGTTTACTTTTCCAAAACTCAAAGAAAATGAATTTCCTTCAAAGTATAAGCGAATACTTACCCACATCTAATGTTTCTGTATAAAACTACATATTTGATCTACTTGAAATGCACCACCTTTCTCCAAATCCAAATTTTGGTTAACCTTTGGAGTGTTCTTGTAGGTTTTCTACTATGGGGAAAAAGAAACGTATTTTTTTATTATGGAATAGTAGGGGAGAAGGATACAATGTAGTGGAAAGTTAGGGGATATGAAAATTTTCTCTAGACCACTTTACCCCTGACACATAATGTCTAATTACATGCCATACCAAGTGTAAAAGTAATAAACTATTTTATTTTCTTAAATTCCCTTATTTATTTATTATTTAACTTGTGTTTTACAGCTTTTATCCCCTCAACAAAACTTTTCCTTGAAAGTTTACATACTCGACTCCTCAAACAGCTTTAAATACCTACTTTTGATCTCCTCCTCTAGGTCCCAGGTTTTGGTTTGATCACTGGACTTTGACATAAGGAATAGCCCTTCTCCTTAGTCATTGAACTTTAGTGTTGACTATCCTTACCAATCGTTCCACCACCAACATGTCTAGCTGTAACTCATAGCAACTCTAGGTCTACTACTTGCACATGCAATTCTTCCATGTGATTTAAACTAGGCTTCTTATACTTCCCCATCATGGACACGTAGAATACATTATGCACACCCTTTAACTATGGCAGAAGATCTAACCTATAGGTGACCTTGCTAATCTTTTCTACAATTCTAAAAGGGCCCGCATACCATGGTTTCAAATTATCCCTTAAGCCAAATTTGACTACACCCTTAATTGGTGAAACTCTTAGCAGTACTTCTTCTCCCAACTAGAATTCTAAAGGGCTATGCCACTTATTAGCGTAACTCTTATGTCTACTCTGGGTGGTTTGCATCCACTATCAAATCAGTTTGATCTTACCCACTGCTTCCTCTACTAAGTTTAATTTGGCCAACTGTCTCTCATCTACCTTATCCCAGTGAGTAAGTGATCTGCATTTTCTACCATATAATGCTTCAAACAAAGTCATTTAAATGGTAGCTATGATTATAAGTGAACTCTACTAAGGCTAAGTGTTCATCCTAGTTACTGCTGAAGTCAAGCACACATGCTCTCAACAAGTCCTCGAAGATTTGAATGATGAGCTCTGATGGACCATCTATTTGTAGATGGAAAGCAGTATTAAACTGAAGTTTGGTACCTAAAGCATTCTGTAGGCTTCTCTAGAAGCAGCTGACAAACCAAGTATCTCTATTAGAAGTGATGGACATTAGTACCCTATGTAACCTCATCACCTCTTAAATATACAACTTGGTAAGCTTCCCTAACCGTTACTTTATGTTTTATAAGAATGAAGTGTGCAGACTTAGTCAATCTATCCACTATTACTCATATGGCATTATGTTTAGCCAAAGTTTTAGGTAGGGTAGTGACAAAATCCATGGTCACGTACTCCTACTTCCATTCAAGTACTGGCAAAGGCTACAACTCACTAACCTATCTCTAATGCTCAATTATGATAAGTTGACATGTCTAATACCTGGACACATACTCTATTATCTCTCTCTTCATATTGTTCCACCAATAGTGATCTTTTAAGTCCTTATATATTTTTGTGCCCCTTTGGTGAACAAAATAAGCTGAGTAGTAGGCTTCTTTCAATATCTCGCTTCTCAACCCCGACTGTTCTTGTACACATAATCTTCCCTTAACCCATACTATTCCCTCAACATCAATGACAAAGTCCGAAGCTTTCCTTGTTGTTATCTTATCTCCTATCTCCCGATTTCCTTAATCTTCTACCTGTGTAGCTTTAATCTAATCTATTAAGGTAGGTTGTATCCTCAAACTAGCCAACTAGGCATCAATCTCTCTAGTTAACACCTCCAACTCAAGTCAACGCTTCTACTCAAGTAATGATCTTTGAATAGTGACTAAGCTGGCCAAATTTCCCTTATCTCTTCTTACTCAAGGCATCAACTACTACATTGGCCTTACCTGGGTAGTACTAAATGTCTAGGTTATGTTTCTTGATTTGTTCCAACCAATGCCTTTACTTTTCTCTGAGTGAAGAAATACTTGAGACTCTTGCGATCCATGTACTCCTTGCACCTCTCTCCTACCAGGTAGTGTCTCTAAAGCTTCAAGGCATGTACCATAGCTGCCAACTCTAGGTCGTAAATCAGATAGTTCTTATCATACGGTTTAAGCTAGCAAGTAGCATATGCAATCACCTTACCATCTTACATAAGAACACTCCCTAGCCCTTGTATAGAGGCATAACTATAAATGACAAACTCTTCCCCACTGCAAGGTAGGGTCAATCGAAGCTGTCACCAACCTGTCTTTCAGTTACTGAAAACTGGCTTCACAACTATCATCCAAATCAAACTTGACTCCTTTTTCAGTTAACAGGGTCAAAGGTGTTGCTATTTTAGAAAAGCCCTCCACAAACTTTTGGTAATAATTAGCTAACCCCTGAAAACTTCTGTCACGCCCCGAAGCGGCAGAGTTGTAACAGCCCCGTCGTGTAAACCACCCTAAGATAGAAGTTAGCCTCACAACCGCTATCTTAGACCTGATCTACACAAGGCGTCCATAACTAACCCGCTTTGAAGTAGACAGTTTGAAATTTAAATAAATTATTTACCTATAAAAGTGAGGAATTATATATATATGTTATCATTCAATTGTTGCAGTTAAAGTTTACAACATTTCTCTATAGTATATTCCCTAGTTATTACATCATTCGGAAATGAAAAATAATTCTAAAATAAAACTTAAACCTTAAAATATGTGTTTATTTTTCAATGTTTTTTCTCACTCCCCAAGATCCAGCAGTTACTAGCTTCAGAGTAATTGGTTGCCGCTTTTTAGCCAGCACCTGCACGACGTCTATAGGGATGTGAGCAACCACAGCTCAGTAAGTTAGGACGGAGGACTTAAAACTATACCATACACACAACAAGGTTTTCGATCACTTATTAGGTGCAATGCATGTGCAAGCAAATGCCATCGCACGACATTGTCCGGCCAGTCGTGAGATTAGAGAAATTGCGCCCGCTCTAATCCGGGTTGAGGAGTTGCCATTAATGCAATAGCTCACGACCAAACCCAGGCTTATGTAATAGAGACCTTGCTCCTCCCGCGACTACCTTCGAACCACTGCCTTCACCCTCGCCATGACCTCCTCTCCTGTCACTTAGTTCGACTGAGGATGAAGAAGGGACCATTTTGCAATCCTGCGCTATCCCTTCCGAAGGGGTCGGTATTTGGCCGGAGAGTCCTAAGTTCCCCTAACGGGTTGCAATGCATGTCCGATTATGATTACTGGTCGGATATTTAATTAAGTCCAGTTTAGGGTGATCAATCCTTTCATACAATTCATACAATATGCGCCAGAGCAACAAACAGAATCATGGCATCACCCATAATCAAGCACATGCACACATTCAACTATCTAACAAGCACAACCAAGCATAATCTTAAGCCTCCAAAATACAGCATCGTATTAATCCCAATTTACCTCGACTCCTCGCTCACTCATTCGAGGTCCAATTTGCTTAGGCCATCGCCAATTATCCCTATAACACAAACGTGGTTTCAGCTTTTCATATAACTATTATAGGTTCGTTTTATCCTATAACGCTTATTGTTAGGTTTTGTTTAAGGTTTAATATGCCTAATTATCTAGGTATTAAGTCTTTTACAATTATTCTAGGTTTGGGGTTAGGTTCAGGTTCGGTTTTCGCATCGATTTCCTAATTAGGTTTTAGTTCGATTTTCTAAGTAGCGTTTTATATTCCGACCCTAGAAATTCGTTTCAACCCATAATGTGAAATTAATCACATTATTTCCCGATACCCTAAATACGATCACTACCCCTAATCAGCATTTTATTCCATCCGGTATACGTAAATCCATATTAGTGTACCGAATTTACTTATGTTGTGAGAAATTTTTACATTTTTCATATAATTACCTAAATTTGTTTCAGATTTGTTATGTTTTGATTTTCATTATTTTATTATCTAATTAAACCTAATTTTTCCATATTTATTAATTTTCAATTCTACATATTCCTAATTTTTCTACATTTACCACATAACACCTTCATTACTTACACTTAACACTCCATAGACTAGGATTAGGTTTCCACATCAAAGATTAACATCCCTAAACATCTAATTACTATCTAAATCAGTAATTAATATCTTAATCACCTAATTAACTTCAAATTACCCATTTTATGCCTCATTTTAAGGCCTAAAAATTATCTAAAAATTTCGAAAATTAATTTTTGAAAACGAGCTTCATAGCACTGTTCTATATCATCTAAGTAATCTACACAAAAATTTTGGGCTTGAAACTACACTCCTAAGGTCATTTATTTATAAACCGAAATGTGCTCGGTTTTGCACAATTTCTTAAGGACCATATATTACGGATCATGTTTTCATCAAAATAATATTTTTCCTACAAATCACATACAAAAATATCCCAGAATAACAAAATTCATAATTTTCTAATCATATTTACTATTTTTACAAAATTTCACAAGAATCAGGCTGGAATTTGAACTCACCGGTTTGGGTGGCTCCGGCCACCGCGGGCCGCCGTGGCCTTGTCGGCCGGCCTGGGCACTGCCACCACCGTATGGTGGTGGTGGCCATCCACTCCCAGCTCCTCGTCTGGTGTGGGTTCCCTTTAAAATCCTTAACTGCACAGTTTTTCTTATTTTTTTTATTTTCTGGATTTTCTCTCGAATTTTCAACTCTCTCTAATTTTCTTTGATTTGTATCTGTCCAAATGAGCTCCGTAATTTTTCCTGCTATTTATAGGGCTTTGTGGAATTTATTGTGCATTAAATGGGATAAGACAATTGCCTTATCCCTTGATTTTTGGCTTTTATGTTGGCTTATTCTAATTGGCCAAATTTTTTCTTATTTTTCCTAGCTGCCACGACCCAATTCTGGATGATTCATGATTTTTCCTGATTTTTCTTGATTTTTCCTTAATTAATTATGAATTTTCTTTAAGCATTTAGTATTATTTTAGCACATTTCGCGTATTTTAAGTAATTACGCGTATTTTTATCTACACGTAAATACATGTGAGGTACACGTGAACATTCCTAAATATTATTTTAGTCATTCCAAAATTTTTTGTATATATATAATCTATCTCTAGTAATTTTTTAGTTGTTAGATTACACTTTTTGCCTTTTCAGTAATTAGCAATTATTATACTTAAAATTTGAAAATTTTATAGTCTCCTATTTTATTACTTATTTTCTTAAATTCACATTTACGGGGTCATTTTTACTAATATTTCTCTCAATAGTTTATAATTCAGGCTCGATCGGATCTTTTAGCCAATCGAAACCTTGAGTGATTGGTTGTAGGGCTTACAACTTCTAACCTCTAATACTGTGGTGGGTTTAGGCCACTTAACAATTGCCTTTATTTCATGAGATCCATGAATGCTGTTAGTGCGTTTATTAGATTAAAAGTCATTACCAGAAATTTATACAACCTTTACCTAGTTCTAAAACTTGTCTTTTCTACATCTTCCACTCTAACTTTCAACTAGTAATACCTCGAGCACAAGTCTATTTTAGAAAAGACCTGTGCACCTTATAGCTAGTCAAAGAGGTCATCGACTCTCGAGAGGGGATACTTGTTTTTAATCGTAACTGGATTCATGTCCCAATAATCAATGCACATCCATAAACTCCCATCCTTTTTTCTTTACAAACAATACTAGAGCTCCCTAAGGAGATGAGTTGGGCCTAATAAAACCCTTATCCTATAGCTCCTGAAACTGCATCTTTATCTCTACTAACTCTATAAGCACCATCTAATAAGCTAGTTTTGATATGGGCTTTATTCCCGGCATTAGGTCGATTCTAAACTTAACCTCCCTATCAGGTGGAATACGTAGTAGGTCTTTAGGAAATTTGTCTAAGTACTCTTATACTACCGACATATGCTCTAACTTTAACTTAGCCTTGTTTGATTCTACCATTAAGCTAGCTATAGTAAGCCTTTCCCACAACTCATATGAAACACATTGAGTCGATCTCTAAGCTTCTACTCAGTAACTAAAGGGTACTTCTCCTGGGGATTAAAGAATACCACTTGATTATGACAATCAAGTGTAGCATGGTGTTTTGACAACCAATTCATTCCCAAAATGACATCAAAATTTGAAAGTTCTAACACCAACAAGTCCGCTAGCAATATGTTTCCTTCAACCACTAACTCAACATCTTAATAGATCCGATTCAAAACCGTTCCACTCCTTAAAGGTGAACTCACAACTAAACAAGTATCCATAATAGAAACATGCAAACCATATACATGTACAAAAGATTCAACCACATACGAGTAGGATGCACCAGTATCAAAAAGTGCATAAACACTATAGGATAGGATAGAAAGTATACTTGCCATGGTGTCTATGTCGTAAGTAATGTCATGATGCTGAAGTATGAAGATTCGGACCAAAGCTCTCTAGTATGGGCTTACCTGCTGAGGACATGTGGCTATGGGAACTACCGGGGGTCTCATAATCGATGTCCCTTGAGTTGCTTAACTCTTTGTATCCCTACAATCTGCCATATGATGTCCTCTTTATCTGCATCTATAACAAAAACCCTGATGTAGAATAATGGTCCCTCTGTAGTCCTTATTTGCATGCCCAATCTTCCCACATAGAAAACATGCCCCTACTAACCACTTACAAGCTAACATATCGTAAAGCCCAAAACATTGAGAGTGCATTTCATAGTTGGTGTAGTAGCCTTGGTCTGAATTAATGCTAGTAATGCTATAGGTCTAAGCTGTAGTACCATTAGCCTTTCCTTACCCTCTCTAAACAATATCCTTAGGATTAACCTCTTTACCTTGTTTGGCCCTAGTACAGCATAACCAGTAAAGGCCTTTTCCCTAAGGCCACCTTTGCCTTGTGAGGTAGCTGCTCTTATACTCTCTTCACGAGTTGCTCCAAACACTTTGCCTTATCTACGACTATCAAGTATATTGTAAGTTGGAAAGTTGTAACCTTCTCATGCATCTTTAGCTCCAACCCATGTATAATCCTGTTGACCTATGACTACTCATCTCTCTTAAAAGGCTCAGGTATGAAATGAGCCAAACAATCCAACTCTACCTCGTATGCTACTATTGTCTTACTCCCCTGCTGAAGTGTCTAATAAGCCAACTACATTTGCTCCCTTACACTAGTAGGGATGAAATGCTCAAGGAATTTGGCTTATTAGACACTTCAGGTTTAGTACATAGGGCACCATCTTACCATTTCATTACATCTCCTTGGAGCATAAAAGCAGCATAGTCCACCTTCTTATCATTCAAAACCTCAACCATAGCAAAAGCCTTCCCTGTCTACTTGATCCACTCCTCAACAACAATAGCAAGCTAGCTGCATTTGCTCCCTTACACTGGTAAGGATGAAATGCTCAAAGAATTTGTCTTTGAATTTCTCCTAAGTCTACACCCTCTCTCCAGGCTTAGTACATAGGGCACCATCCTATCATTTCATTGCATCCCCCTAGAGCATAAAAGTAGCATAGTTTACCTTCTTATCATTCAAAATCTCAACTATAGCAAAAGCCTTATCTGTTTGCTTAATCCACTCCTCGGCAACAATAACATCATTAAGCTTAGGTTCAAACTCTTTAGCCACCTTAAAAAAATGGTCTATACTTGGCTGTCAAACTACCTGCCTCTCTTGACCTTTGTAGACATCTTATTTTTCCCTTATAATTTTTTAGAATAAAAAAAAAGGGTCATGATTTGAAAAAATACAAAAAAATTAAAAAATTTAGAAAAATATTTAAAAATAGAAAATACAAAAATAAAAGAAAAAATAGTAAAAGCACAAAGAAATAGAAAAGTAGAAAGATTAAAAAAAAACCATAAAAAAAAGAAAACTTTTAAGATTTTAGAAAAATAGAGTAGAATTTTAGAAAAAATAGTTTGTTAAAAGGTTTGGGCATTTTAATTTTGTTTGGATTTGGTCTTAAATAAAAATTCATAAAGAGATTATTTGAGTCTGATCATTTGGGTTTAGTATTTGAATATAGCCCAGACTAATTTAGTGAATATATGCAATTTATTTGAATGAATGTTTGAGACACAAGCCAATAGCCTGATGATAATACACTTGCACTTTAACTGAGGAGATGTGGGTTGAATCCTATGAGAGGTGCTAGGTGCTTTGGTTTTTTTTTCTTCTCATTGGACACATGTTGGCTAGTAATTGGCTAATGTTTTTCTTTTTCCATCCCTTTCTTTCTCGCATAAAATCAACATAGGGTATTATTAACTTTGTGGTCATTTTTTATCCATCTTTTTTCGTGATTAATGGTGAAATCATGAAGATTACTTGAAGTACTTCAAATTAAACCTAAAAAAATCGTCTAGATTTAAGCATTTATTGGGTCAAATCAGCGCTTAAAAATTGAAAAAAACTCATTTTTATCTAAAGCCAAACTTTCATGATTGAAGCTTGTTTTATCATAACATAGAGATTGGTACTCGTACATAAAGTGATTGAATAAGTGGCTTGCTTGTGGCCTTATGGTTGCCTTAGATAGCCTTGTGATTGAGATTGAAGCTAAGCTATGAGCTTGTACACTTGTGGTTGTGGCTTTTGATTGATACATGGTGAAGACTTGTAGTGTGATCGAAGCTCAATATGAACTTGTGATGTTTTATGGTAGTACGTTGTGATTCTACCTATCCATAGCACTTATGTGTTGGAATCTAGAATTCAAATGTTACTACACTCTGTATTTGGGAGAGATAACTCTTAAGTGGTGTGAATCTCCATATTTCTCTGTTTTTTGCTTCTCTTTAACCACCCGAGATCTAATTCATCTTTCGATTATATTTTGATGAGATAAAAAAAATTCTTCGATTAAATATATTATTCGTTCTTTGGATGCATTTTTGTAGGAAAAAACCCTATATAATTGCCCGAGAAGGCAAGATTTAGTTAACGACAAAATTAAGGAATTGAAGCCATTTCAGCAGGGTTATTTGAGTTTGAATGACCAAGGGGTACCATTCAAGTCGTACGAGGACCGATACTAATTTGTTAGCTTTTACCTTGTCATTGGGACAACTATCTTATGGCATCCCAACAGCTCCCTACTTTATGAGAGGCATTCAGCTGACACTCGCAAGGCATCCGAATGACACTAATTTACAGCAATATTTTCTTTGGGGCTTATAGACACACTCCTTTAGGCAAATATTATGTTAAGTGTTTTGAGAGAGAAAACATTGTATCAAACTTATTGATCATTCACCCTCTCATGCTTCTACTTATTTTGGATTTATGAAAGAGAGAGTCTAGTTCTTATATGATTTTAATTGTTATGTAATCATAATTCTAGACTTAAGCGTCTCATTTGCAAAATCATTTCGGTCTTGTGAAGTTCTGTTAAGAAGGCAATTTGTGATTGTAAAAAGTAGGGGACATGTCTCAAACTCCATATTAAATTCAACTTGTTTATCTTATTCATTATCCATTCATTTTTTTATCCATTTATTCATAATATTACCCTTATTGGTTATTATCCATTAAGTTGTTTTAAGTAAAACTAGCTCGTTTACTTTAAACTGGATCTGGCTTTTACATGAGAAGGAGAATTTTTCTTTTTGTTTTTTTTTTTTTCCCCACGTATAACAGTTAGGTTTGGGTTGAGTGATGTGATTCGATTTTAGTACCTAAACTAAACCATAATATTCTCGTCAAACAAACCAATAGTAAAATACAGAATTTTCAATTTGATCGGTTGTTTAATCCTCCCCTAATGCACACCAAAAGCCTATTAAAATTATTACTTACGTCTCTTAAAAATACATATCTCTTTATGCAATTTTTTCTCTTTTGGTCTCTCTATGTACTTTAAAAGTTTTAAATCACTCTTAGCATCTTTTTCGGCTAAAAAAAAATCACTCTAACATCCACCATAGTAAAATTTCAATTTCATTCAACACCCCCTGTACAGAAATCCCATCAGATAAAACAAGCGCATATCTAATGCCAAACAAATAATCTTTTATACCCATAAAATATATATATACATAGGAGTAGCTAAAATCTCCCCCAAACATGAAATACATAAACCTTAAGAAAAGAACGAACCCATTAAAAAAAAAAAAAAAACAAATAAATGAATAGGAGTAAGTTGAACAATGGGAGAAAATAAGTGGAGGCAAGAAGACAAGCCGAAGGTGATGTAAATGAAGGTTTTTTCACCAACCATTACCAAAACAACTTCTTTTGGTGGCGGGAACAAGAGTCAAAGTTGATCAATCCCATTAAAATATCAATGTTCATGCCATTAGATTATAATAAGTTTGACCAAGTAATGAGATGATTATAGTAAGGAATGCAGTGGCGGAAATTAGAAGGATCGAGTTCTACTTATATCTCTTTGAAAATAAAAATTTAAATTAAAAATAAGAGAGAAAAAGCAGCAAACTTAAGGGTGCCCCTCAGTGGCAAGACCCTTTTAAACCACTCCGATAATCCCTTGGCGATTAAGAGTGCTTGGCACCTTGCATATTATAGTTTACACAATAAACATCCCTAAAACAAAACTATTTAAGATGCATTGATTAACGCGTACCTGGTTTTCTCAGAGTGATTGCTGATCAGTGTGAATTGTTGTGCAGTTCCTTTTGAATCTTACAAAAGCATCAAATCTATAGGGCAAGCAAGAACCATTTGGATGAAGCTATAATGTTACATTCAAAAGAAGATTTAATTTACATATATTTGCATTTACAAGGGTGGTAAAACAACATGAAAACACCATTTTCTTTGCAAAATTTAATGTTCTTAGCCTATGCATTGTGCTAACTTGACCACAAAGAGGCAATACCAGAAGTTCCTCGAAGAAATAAGCATCTAGTACAATCTTTTAATCATCTTCTTGCCAAAAAATTCTCTATGTTATGACCAAAATGCCTTCCCCAGATTCATGCGTTTTCTTTAATCTATATAGATGGGGCGCAACAGCCATTTGGCAAGGAAGATGCTGGCTGCTGTTTCCCACATGTCATAGAGCTCAGAATAAATACTTCTAGCTAAGAGAAATTTGGTATTAGAATCCTACAAGTAGAAACCCTGGTACAACTTTTCTACCAGTCATCGAGCCAATCAGGAATATTCATTTCTTCCATGTTCACAGTAGTGGAAACCAGAGGAGCAGCAGATTCCTCAAAATTACTACCCTGGTGCTGACTTATGCGTGATGTGATCTCAAGGGGGACTGGCAAGCTACCATCTGCAATCCTCTCCCATTCAATGCCATCAAACCAGGGATGCCTTTTAACAGAATCAGCACCCTGGGTCCCCAGTCTTGTGCTCTCATCAATGCGAAGTAACTATATCATAAGCAGCAAAATATGATTAGTGTTGAATCATTTTTCAAATGTTAAAATTGAAAGGTGGTTTGGTTCTAGCAAAACCTGTGAGATAAGGTCAGCAACTTCAGCTGAGAAAGTATGAGGGAAAGTTAGCTGGCCTTTTGCGATTTTTGCGTATGTAGTCTCACTCTCTCTCCAGGAACCAAAAGGCATCTCACCTTGCAGCATATAATAGATCAATACTCCTAGTGCCCACCTGCATATTTATTGATATGTTCAGGGTGGCATAATACACTTACTGTAAACAAAGAAAACTAAGACATTGAAAGCAAGTGCCTCAAGATATTTAAGTTCCTTATTTAGAGTAAATGGTTTGTGTTTGCTGTAGTAGAATAATCAGAAGCACCTAGGAATAATGACAAATCTAGTAACCAATCCAAAACATGCTTGCAATGTGCAAGGGACTTTCAGGCCTAGCATATTGAGGCTCATGCAGTTTGTTATACTAACATTAGCAATTATTGCAACCAGGAAGCAATAGTATGGAATTGTATGACATGAGTAACTGAAGATTTCGCATGATATTTGCACATGTGAATCATGTTATCCTCAGTATTTAATGGACCCTATTTAATGGCACAAGTATTTTTCACTATAGTGCAACTTTGTGTTTCATAATACATGTATAGTGAGGTTGTGTGGTGATGTGAAAAGTGGGCAATGTCTGTGCAGTGACTTGAACAGTGTTTGTGCATGATGTGTTGTCTTTATTTAATTGGTAATGTGTTTGTATTTTAAATATGATGTTAGTCACGTTTTATGTTATGTCCAGTGGTACAAGTCATCCTTAGTGTAGTCTTGATGCGGAATGATGTGTCCTAGTCAAGCATGTGTGATGTGCCGTTATTTTGAATTAGAAATCAGTTATTTGTAGCAGTTGTAAGGGTAGTTTTTCAAACAAGAGAAAAAATAGGAGCAGCAGTTAAATTTTCAGATTTGTTATCTAAAGAGATCAGGGCTTCTCTCCATGCATGAGTCCTTAAGAGATCATAGGGTTCTCTCTAAATGAGGCCTAGCGAAGAGATCATCAAGTTACCTCAATCAACAAGCCAAAAACTTTATTTCAATTCAATCTGTAATACTTTGATAAACTCATTTGACCCTAGAAGTTTTCCATTTCCTTTTCTTAACATGCTGGTTTCATGATACTTTTACATTCTGAAGAAATCATACATTCCTGATAACCTGACTACTTTCAGAATGGGCCATGAAAGCATATATCAAGTGGTGGCGAGAGCATTCTTTTGAAGAAAATTCTTACTGTTATATATTCTAAATAATAAGAGAAGCATTTGCATAAATGAGACATAGTACAGGACCGAACAAGTACCAGTCAGCTGGGAAACTGTGGCCTCTTCCCTGGACAATTTCCGGAGCTAAAAAGTCTGCCATTCCACAAATTGTAAATGTCCGCTCACTGGCTAATTCCTTCCCATATTTGAAGTTCACCAACTGGAGAGCAAAAGATAATACAATATATTGCCCATTATACCAAACCGTCAATGTAGAATAACACACGATACAACACAAACCTGTATTCTTCCAGCTTGGTCCAACATTAATACATCAGCAGACACACCTCTGTAAAGAATGCCATTCTGCAATCAAATGGTTAAAAAAATGCAAGAAAAAGAATCAGATATCATTGCACTATATTTTTTCCAGATATTATAGATGAAAGGGGAAAGTATTGCATCATCCTTCCAACCTTGTGTAAATGCTCCAAGGCAATAACAATAGAGGAAGCACAGAATTTCGCAGATACTTCATCCAAGGGCGTATGTAGAATTGAAACCAGAGGGCATGCTAGGCATGTATTTAACAGTAAAGCAGCGTATGTCCCATCAGCACATGTGCACAAAACTTGTGGCACACAAGATGAAGATGCCATATTTTTCATCAGATGCTTTTCTTTCAGTACTTGTCCTTCCTTACCCAGCTGTTTCACTCGCTCAATCGAGAATCTTCTTAAACTCAGCAACACTGCTGATAACATTTAAAAATAAAAAGATACATCATCAAAATAACTACTGTTAGCAACCTGACTAAAGTTTGCTAGAGGTAGTTCTATCACAACATTTCCAGGACTACTAATCTTACCTGAGATTTTCAGATGCACGAGTCCAATCTCACTGCAGTCACTGGAATACAAGCACTTTTTCCACTCCTACACAAAAAGGGAGCATGTCAAACTGTTTATTCTAGATCAGATTTCTTTGCAGTGATAGGCTTCGCAACATTGTATCAGACTAAGAAGCAGCCATGCTTACCAAGTCAGAAAGCTGAACTTTGTCAAAGGAAGAGACACCAACACTTCTCACAGGTTCACTTGCTAAGCCTGTGTTATGACTCATTTCCCTGAACAGAAAGATGTCCACCATGTATGGGTAAAATGGAGATGCAAGATAATGAAATTTCAACTTATATCAATTTGAAAATACATCAAAATATATCAAAGTCCTTTTTCTTTTTTATTTGTAAGAAAACTCACTTTTGCTCATTCTGCGAGAGTTTTGACAAAGGACCCACAACAGAATCAAACTTTTCCTTTGTTAGAAGGGCGCATGAGACATTACCAACAGCAACTGCACTTATGGACCCTATTTGCTCACCAAGGAGCACCCATTCACCAAAATAGCTCCCCTCCGTCTTCTCAATAGAAACCTCTTTACTGTTTTGCAAGTTACCCTCTTCTTTAAGATTGTCTAACTGTAAGCTGCCAGTATTGGCACTTTTACAGATGTCATGGTCAAAAGTAACTCTGACTGCCCCCTTCTGGATGATGTACAATGCAGATAGACCTTCATTCTGCAAATAAATGCTGCAGCAATATGAGTAAGGAAAAACATATCCACGAATAATGTGATTGTTGAAATAGCTTTTTTCCATACCCTATCAACTATGGTCTGGCCATCTGAAAATGTAACTTCAGTAAGAGAATCGGCAATGTGACTCAGCTGCAAGATCGACAACTTTGACAGAAGATCAACAGACCGGAGTAATTTCAGGGATGACAAATTAGAAAATTCCGACATCAAAATTCCTCTAAAATCTTCTCTCTTCAATGCCCAAAGAGTTCCACTTGTGACAGCACGAACTGAGGCCTGGAGCGGTTTGTTATACCTGAAACACCATAGTTTCTTTTTGTGTAACTAAAACACCACAGTTTCAATTAAGAACATCAAATAATGGCTATTCGTAATTTATAGTTTACATATCAACAATACTTCCCAATGTACCACGACGTCTTGCATGCATGCCATCTCTACTCGGAAGAGTTAAACCATCACAAGAATTACGAAAAAGGTGAGAGTCCATTGTTATACATGCATGAAATGCTCTCTCTAAGTTTAGGAAAGTATATACCAAAAGAGTTATGAATGAGGTTCTGTGGTTTTAGTTTGAAAAACCTTCTTTAAATCACCAAAGCTCCTCCTAGGGCTACCTATGTAGCCAAATTTTACTTAACCGATGCATGTATCTTGTAGGCTTATTCATGTAGTGGGAGGTGGCTGGTCAAATTATGGCCATGCCCTTCATCTTTTTTTTTTTTTTAAGAAAAATAATAAAAAATTGCTCACATCAAAGCAAGCTCTCCAAAGGATGATAACTTTTCTGCTGTATATTGCTGCAAGACCCGAGTTACCTCTCCATTCTTCTCTTCCTGACATAAGAACTTTCATCAATGACTTGTAGAGTAGGAAATTACATTCATGGCTAATGACAACGTGTAAAGCTTGCCACCCAAAAGACCTAAATCTAGGTATTAGTGCATATGCACCTCCAAGTTTAGATTTCACTCTAAGATAATATAGGAGTGCCATACTTTTATTAACTCAATCTCTGCCTCCTATAAGATACTTCCAGGCTAGTGTAAAATGATAACCTGAGTAGCCATGACCTCGAATTCCCCACTGCCAACAACATAAAAGCAGTCTCCTTCACCGCCCTGTAGAAAACAAGGAATTTCAAGTTCATTTGAATTTTCAAATAAATATGAACATGTCTCTCCACAACAGATGCCACACACCAACCATAAAAGAAGCCATCAAAGCAACCAGCCAGGAAAATTAGCAAAATTGGTTATTCTGGATCAATAAATTATGAAGAGACTTCCAAGCTAATCGGGAGTTTTCGATGAAGGCTTTTTTAGATCTTCACTATCATTAAGTATAGCAGTCAGAAGGATAAATAATATGCAGATAAAGAAGCAGCATAGCAAATCTGACCTGCTCAACGACAACATCACCTGCCTCCACCTTAACTCTCTGCATGCAATCCAATAAAACGTGGCACTGAGAAGCAGTAAGTTTTCTGAAAAGGAAATGGTCTTGCAATGCCCTCTCGATGTGTGCCTGTAGCATATGGTCATGGTTATCACAGGCCAAGTGAAGCACAGAGGAAAAGAAAAACTTTTTCCCTACATAAAATACAAAATAAATAAATAAATGACTTACTTCTTCTTCCCAAGTTTTCCTGTTAGATTGAGAAGGAGGGACCCATAACTGACCATTTTCCAGAGAACTTTCCAGGGACCGAAGACGAGCTTTAGATAGATCATGCCTAACCCGATGATTCCTACCACTCCAGCCAAGGGTTGATGGAGATTCAGCTCCTGTCACCTCCACAACTTGTGGAACCGGAAGAGGCATAGCACCACTAAGGCTTGCTGATCGACCAACAGCAGTCTGTTTAGAAGGAATTATTAGTTTATGAAAAGATAGAACTCATAAGAGAATCTATAAGATGGAATGTAGAAGCTGCATCATCTTACTTCACTTAGACCATTGACATGCACAACTATGATAGTGATATCATCAGTCCGAGTCTCATACTGAAGCCAAAGTCGATAAGATTCAGCTACAATTGCAGCACATGCATCTCGGGGATCTTTAAATTTAGTAACCTGTAATGATCAGCTATCTTAGGAAACTGACTTAGAGAGTGAACAAGCCATATGGTGACAAAACAGAGCTATGACAACCTTGTCACTTTTGAGAATTAGAGGGGCATCTTGACTCACGAGAAAAACTTAAGAAAAAATGGCACCACAATGCATAGTAAATTGCACCTTGACAAACAGCATAAAGATCCACTTCCAATTTTGATGACACTGCAGTCCATTATTTTAGTCTAGTAGCTAAGCATGGCATGCAAACAAAAGGAGCTGTGCATGAGCCACTGCTGGCTCATATATGTAATATAAGAGTAACCTAAAGACATTTTAGCTTAAAGACACCTTAAAAGTTCCTTGTAAAATACCAAACTCGTCAGACCATGATTTAGGTATAAGACATGTAAGATCATGGATTTCTGCTCAAGTTAATTTTGATATCTTCAGGTGACAGACACTCGTGGATAATGAGACTGGCCTGCAATGAGTACTGAGACTAAACTATTGCTAGTATTTAAAGCACATGCACTAAACTTTCATATCACAGCACAGCTTGGCTAGGGTCGTAAAGGCATTTTAGCAGATGCATGTTCAATCCTTCGACAACAATAAAATTTCAGAATGCAGGACAGCTCACCATGTCAACCACAGCTTGGCTAGAAAGGAATTCAAATACACCATCACTGGCTAGCACGAAGAAGGGATTATTTGCCGAGAGCTCTAAAACAACAATTTCAGGGTTGGCAACAACACCGATGGTCTCAGCAATAGAATCACCTATACTCCTTGTAAAAGCCGTGCCAGGATACATTCCATTTGGTACCCAAAGTCTAGGTGGATCACCATCATCGCATTCTTCAGTACCCCAACATTGAACATCCGGATTTTTCAGCCCCTCGATCTGATCCAATGTAAGCACCCGTGCACCACATAGCTTAGCACGTTCAAGCTCATCTTCACGAAAAGGGGTTTGATCCAACGACAAGTCCACTGCCACAATATCCTTCCCTCTTTTCTCAGCTAGAACTGCTCTTGAATCACCCGAATTCGCAACATAAATAGTCCTCCCCCTAACTAATACCGTGATCGCTGTCGTCCCACTCATACTATCGTCCAAAATGTCTGCATGCAATTGAGAATTCGTAGCCAGAAATGCAGCATGGCAAGCCTCAACTGCATCTACATGGAACTTAGTATTCCTAAGCAAATTCTCACACAACTTTTTCCTTACAAACTGAGAACATTGCGCCCCAAACTCTCCATGACCATCAAAGACTCCAAAAAAGTGATCGTCTGGATTCGTCCCAAATGGGGTGTAAATACAAAAACTGTCCTGATTAGCCTTATCTAGAGCATCTGGATAATACCCTCGTTGCGATAAATAAGAGTACTGCAATTCATAGTTTCCGGACGGAACTTTAACAGTTCTTGATCCATCAGGAGGCAAGAACTGAGCAGAAACCCGAGAGAGCCTAGTGATACCTGCTTCAGAATCTCCAGTCAAGCTCAACTGATTCAATTGATCTCTGCTTTCATCTTCCCCTGCATCACTGGAGCCCGGAGAAAACACCGGAAATTCATGTGTTGTTTTCACATTATCATTGTCACCCTCTTTGTTTTTTGCTTCTCTCGGTGCACAAATCTCACCAATGCATGCTCTTGAATACACACAACCCATCACCACACAACAATCCCACAAACTGGTCTAACCACCAATATCGCATCAAAGTTCATCACAAAAGCACAATCTCAATCCTAAATATTGAAACTTTGGAACTAAAACTACTAAAGGACAAAAACCCAGAATCCCCCAAGGAAGGAGAAAAAAACAACCAAAGAAACTAATCTCACCTCACCCCCCAAAGTTCGGAGATTTGAGACCGACTTCCGAAAGACAAATACCCAGAATCCTGAAATACAACCTTAAACACCTAAGGCTTGGAAATTTAACACTTCAACCGGAGAAAAAGCAAATACCCAGAATCCAAGAACAATCTTAACAGCTAAAGCTTGGAAATTTAACACTAGAAATACTAAAAGATAAACACCCAGAATCCAATATCACAACTTTAACGAATCAAAGCTTACTAAAGAATAATACAACTCACATTTAAGTAACATAATGCGCAAAGGAGACGAAAGAAACGAACTTAGAGGAAACCAGAACAATGGGTGTTATGAATTTTAAATTTTGTTCGAATGTTGGTGAGATGGAGATTGAGAGAAAATAAAGAAGAAAGTAAAACCGTTAAGAGGACGAAAATAAATGAATAAAAAAAAAAGGGATAATGGAAAAGAGATGGTGAAAAACAGTGAGAGGAGTAAGGATGATGAGGAAAGAACAACAACGGACAATGATTAATAATTGATGATTAAGAGGAATAGTTTTTTTGGTTCAGAAAAAGTGTTTGTTGATATGTTGGACTTTTGACTGTGTGAGTGTTAAAAAAGTCAAAGATAAATTCACACGATTTTAAAAACGTGGCTTTCTCTCCTTCTTCTTTTTTTTTTTTCCCCCATTTTCTTTGGATTTTTTTTATCATCTTATTTTTATATTTTTTACAAAATCAATACCATCCTCCATCTTGCTTTCAATTTGCATTTATTTATCTCAACTATTAAAAAAATTATAAATTCAATAATTCAAATTTAAAATAATGTAAATAAATAATGGAATAAAAAATGGGATTAATTCCATAAAAAATAAAAATAAAAAATAAAAACAAAACCATAAAATCTGTCTCCTTTTGTTTACGAGTTATAATTACTTGATAGATTAGTCCAACCTAAAACCCCCACCTCTTGGCCTAATTATATATGTAAAATCCATTCAGATTCATCCATTTAATTCTCATTAACGATTCCCTCAATTGGTCAAATTTTGTTCTTATAATTCCAACATATGGATGCAATTGAATACTCAACTCATCAAACTTGATAAAATTAATAAAAACCTTATAAGATAATACTTTATAGTGTTTAGAAACAAGTTTTAAAATTACAAAAAAAAAATTATTCAAAAACCTAACTTGATAAAATATATATATTAATATAAATATTTACTTTTACATTACATATCTTACATAAGTTCTATATTATACAACATAATTAATTCTCAATTTTTATTATTGTGTAACTCAATTAATATAATTCTAATCATACTTAACATTTTTCTACCCTATTCTCTCATTCATCCTATATGAATCTTATGAAAACTAGTCCCTATAAGAAAAACAAGTCCATAAGATTTTGAAAAATGCCATATCCTTTAAGGGTAAGTTTAGGTTTTACAAAACTTATTCTGAATCTATTCTGATTGTATCACTAATCCAATCAAGTTTATAAAGTCATAATATATTATTTGCTTTGATTTTTTTCGAAAAATAAGTCAATTTAATAAAATAAATAAATATAATTCCAAAAAAAATAAAAGATATTTTCAAATCTTTAAAATATAAATGATTTTATTACTTTATAAATAAATATAAATTATATTATCAAGACAATTTAACCCTCTTTAACTTTGGATGCTTCTCATTCCCAAATTAACCTTATGAAGAGAATCTAACAACACCAACCCCCCCCCTTCCCCCAACACATACCAAATCTCCTTGCCCAGAGCAACACACAATGCGCCACATTTTTTTATTATCTCATAGCGATTTCGATCCTAGGGGTGCGAATGAAAGTTAAGTAAATTTATTTTATATAATTTTTAATTCAATTTTTTCTTTATTTCTTTGAACATAGCTACTTAAAACGTCATATGGAGCTTATACAATAAGAGAAGCTAAATTGAGATTGAAATGCAACCATCTTAATATCTTTCAGTCATAACTTCGCGGACTTATTCCGTCTTAGGAATTAAAATTTTCTTCTAGGATATTATAGCATTTAAATTTAAACCAAATAGAAGGTGGGAGGTTATTTATCTTGTGAATTTCTCTAAAAATAAAAAATAAAAAAGGTGTAGATTGTGTCATTTTTAACTCATTAGGGGCAGTGATCTACTGATCTTCCTTCCTATCATCGAAAAAAATAAAATAAAATAAATCAAAGATGCACCCGAAAATTGTATTTCATATCAGATTTGTGAGGGCAAAAAAAAAAAAAAGGAAAAACCAAAAATGGAAGAAATTCCTGAGTTCTCCACGAGGGAAAAACAATCATGGAAGATCATTCCTCTCATGTTTTAGTGCATGGCATCATGCAACGAATAATTGCAGTAACATGTATAAAGGAGATGTAGCACAACAGAAGGATGAGTGGTGAAGGGTCCATAAATTGCATCAAGTTGTTGTAATAAATATTCATTATTTAATTGTTGAGGAGGATAGATAATCTTATCATATAGATGTCTATTCATATCTCACTCGACTTGATAAATTTTGGATCGGTATTAGATTTATAAAGTAAGTTTTTGAAAATAAATTTTCAAAACTTACCTCCATAAAAATAAGATATAAGTATGACATTAACTACTGTCACTCTAAAACCTATCCTAGAGGTATATAAAGTATAGTATCCAAAGTACTCTATAATTACAATGTAAAATTTTTTAAATAATATAATATATATTAATGAATGACAATTACTATACCTTTTTTTTATCAAGAAAAGAATTAAACGATATATATTTATGATAGAATGAAATAGTCTAAGTCTAATATAAATCATAAACCTAAAGCTCTTATTTGTGATATTTTATCTTTTATCTATAGTTATTTTTATTTCAATTTACTACATGTTCCATAGGTTTTATTTAATATTATATAATGATACGAAATAACAAGGATAAAAAATGTTATTTTTTCTTTTATATCTTTGGTTTTGATACAAATTTTACAAGTTTGCATATGGAGGAACTTGTTCTATCACATATTAATTACTTTTTTTAGTATGATATAAACTTAAAATTTATGATATTTAGGAAAATTTTACAAGTTTCACAAAGTTTTTTATATCCTTTTAAGTTCTTATAAAATATAAGTTTTATGAAGGTTTTGCTATATAATAGAATACATTTTAATTTTAAAGTTGAGCACCTAGCATCTTATAAGTAAGAGTACAAATAAAACTTTATATCTTACATATCCTACATTGGCTCACCTCCTATTTAATACTGGTACATGTATTTGTGGTAACATTTGATTGAAGCTGACGCATCAAATCAATGTCATAATTACTATGTTTCAGCTCATCATCTAAAAGTTAAAAATCAATACATAAATAGATTTTCCATTAAATTTTTATATTAATGGATCTATCATGGGCTCCATTTTCCTATATATCAATCGACCGTCCTATTCACAAAAGAATAATATAAAGCACTCAAATATTAGGATGTCTTAAGACTATGCAACCAAGAAATATTCATAATTTTAATCTTAGCTTAGGGTTAATATATTGACTTTGAGCTTAAATCAATTAAATTTCTTTAAATATGCATTAAGTTCGTTTCTTTTAACCAAAACTTTGTACTTAACGACAACATAAGTTTAAACTCACTTAAACTCAATAAAATCCACTATTTATTGAAATAATATAATAAGCAACTTATTTAATTTTTTATCAGTAATTGAAACTTGAGTCATCACTCTAAACTTTGAGTATAAGTTCAATGAGCCAAACTTATCGAGCTTTTGAGGTGGTTTAGTCCATTCACACTCCTAAACATGATTCAAAATATGGGAGGAAGAAAAAAAGATTTATTAATACAAACATTTCATGTGTTTTAATAAATAATAAATAAATAGCAATGGTATTTAGATTATATAGATAATAATAGATTTTTATTTTTTTATATATTAAAATTATATTGATATTTATATATCATTAATCTATTCATATAGTTTATTAATACCCTTAAAATATCTACAAGGAGGATTTGTAATGGCAAGACATCTTGATGTTTGAAGTATAGCCATACAACAAGCGCGTGGGATAGAGGGGAGAAGATAAACCTGGCGCGATAATGACGGGGATACATTGTGAACGTGGACGTGTGCGTTTCCATGCATGAGTGGGTGGTCGCGGGGTCACAATTCACCGATCGGCGCCCTATTTATTGGGAGAAAAGATTGAATGGATGATATATATACATATATATATATATGTATAGATGGTTATGAGTTTTAATAATATTTTAATACATGATAATATTTTACAATCCTATTTATTATTATTGTTGTTAGTTTCAATTTAATTAACACTTATCCATCACGTGTATATATATATTCATGATGTATATAATCTGACCGTTGTTGTTTCATTTATTCCTCAATTCACGAGGCCCACCATCCTCTTCACTATTTCTACTTTATGGTCATCATTGAATAACCATTCAATTTATTCCATAATCAAATGATATTGAGAAATATTATTAGGAGAAATACCTACCCTTTTTAATAGGAAACTCTATTAATTGGCCTTTTTCTTTTGGAAGTCTACACTTCTCGCTTCGCTAAAATTTTTATCAATTTGTAGAGGGTTCAGTCCCTTTTTTTTAAAATTAATTCCGAAGTTTTTCATAAAGTAATAAATTACATGTTTAAATATTTTCTGTTTGTTTCCTAATATTTTTATCAATAGACTGAGATTACTAAAATTAGCAAACATTTTGTAGTGCTCACTTTAAATACTATTTTATTTCCGTTTTCTACTTGTAGTAGTCTGGACTACTGCATGAAGAAAATTCATTGAAATTTTTGCCTAAAATCCTGTTTAAAGGAAAAAAAATAAGTATTTTTTTCTCGGCCAATAAAATCAGTATTTATTTATCTATTTTAGGAGTTGCTGTTTCTCTAATCCATATGCACAGAGTTGATATAAATAATATTGTTTGAAAATTTGAAAATGAAGAAATAGCTGTTCATAGAATTCTTAGTAACTTTATGTATATCATTACCAATAAAAAGGTTCATATTTTATATGTAATAATTTTAAAATTATAAATTTGATTAATAACCATTTCAAGTAGTATATTAAAACAAGAATCTACCATCTAAAGGAAAATTTTCAATTTTTTAATGTTATATTTGGTATGTAGAAATATATCGCAATGAAACACTAATTTTAGGTTATATTCCCTTTCTCATATTTAAAACTGCATTTAAAAGGTGGAATCAAAATTTCATCCCCACATTAATTATTATTAATTAAAATTACTTATTTAACTTGCATCGTACATTCAATTCAATCCCATTTCTTGGATATTTCCAAATATATCAATAGATATATGATTCCACTTTTCACCTTATTTTGACAATTCCATTGCATTTCGATCTATTTTATTTCAAACTAATCCGTTTTACCAATGTCATATGGTACCTTTTGAGAAAGTTGGAACAGTAAAAGCTTGAGAGAGAGAAGAGTTCAATGCATTCAAGTGATGCTTCAATAGGTATTAAACCCTAGTTTTTTTTTTTTTTTATATGAAATAGAATTTGTCAAATCCAATTTAGTATTACTGTTTATGAAACTTTGTTTATATTAGGAGACTTATTCTTTATTATCTAGGATATAAGCGCTTCAAATGATTAGTAGAACTCGAATCAAATTGCAACTTAAAAACGATATGCTTCATATTTAGTGAAATTTACCCTTATGACATAACCAAATCTCACTAAAACTATTATTAAATTGGAGTTTTAGCTCGTCTCATGAAAAACTAAGGTATAGATTTCATATTCATCCATATACCGTTTTCAAATTTCTACTTCATTCGTCAATAAAGAGTGCATACTCCACCTAGCATCAATTAAGATGGTCCTCCAAAATCCAAAGTCTCACAAATAATGTACGTCTATAACTCCTATTGCTTTGATGGACATCACTCAGATGTATTAGATTTTAGGTATGAAGCTCTTTCTTTATTTTTAAAGGTGTTTCTATATGTATTTTCTTTATGAAATGTTGTCATTTATGAGGAATATGTTGAGTGCGGCTTCATTCTTTTGTGGGTTCTGTATAAGACTTTATTATTGAAAGTATAACACTGTGCCTTTCCTTTATTTCAAATAGGCGTTTTCATCCGTATTTTCTTTGATGATACGTTGTTATTTATGGGGAACATATTGAGTATGGTTTAATGCTTGTGTAGGTTTCTAGCTATGCATATTGTATTTTTTGATGTTTGAGTACATATATTTGGTTGACCCACAAATTACGGGGAGTTTGTATATTTGTCATTTCAGTGGTCAATCAAGGTTGAAAAGGAAGTTTCAGAGTCGGATAGTCGATCGAGAGAGACTATAGATTGATCACTTGTTACCAGTAAAGCCAACAACAAGACAAACTGAGGGCGATCTACCAAGCTCCTCGTTATCTTCTCATTTGATTTCCTGTTCTGTCACGAACATTTCCTTATGCATGTTTTTTTTTTTTTACCTTTACTATAGAGCAGACTTATAAATAGGGCATTTTTGAATTTTACATTGTACATTACTTGAATCCCTAGTATACCATCTCATTCCAGTATGGTAATTATAAAAAAAAAAATTAAATTAAAAAAGAAAAAAAGAGCCGTGATAGCTCTTCAAATTTCTGGAAGTGGATTTATGAGTTGTTCAATGGATTTTGTAATTCTCTATATCATCCTATTTTGTTGAGATAGCAAAATATTTCACCTTTTTCAATAGTTATTTCTTTATGTGGAATATGGCATGTGTTGATAAGACTTTTTAGACACGAGTTTCTCAAACCCGTTTAAATCTAACGTGTCTTATCATTTGGGGCTCGCTACTGTGGGCTTAAGCCCTAACAATGGATTGACCGAGCCTAAGGAGCTCTTTAATGACTAAAATATATAAGATGAAGAAAAGATATCAAGTCAACAACTACGTTCAAAATAAGTGAAATACGTCAGACGCCACAAACCCATTCTCCTATACTTGTGAGAAAAGATCTCTCCCTATTAACTGTCCTTTAACTGCCAGCGTCACTCCACTATAAATACCACTCCACTATCTAACAGTAAGATTCTTTACACTTTGTGTATTAAACTTACCTATTACTCCAAAGCACCTTCTATTCTATAAAAATTCATTATTAACTTAAGTATTAGAGTAATCACGTCGGATAACACTCCGGCGTCCCCTCACAGTGTTTTGTTTTGCATGTCTACTAAGTGCAAAACCCAATCACTATTGACAAATATTCTGAGACAACATTTGATGCCATTTATGGGAACTTGAATTCCTATACCTAAAACCTCAAGTACATTAAACATATTCTCTAAACATAATCCTTAAACATCATGTCTCATCACGATGAGCAAGAGAACTACTAGTTGGTGAATAACCAACTCACAGCTAATAAGCCCCTCCCAAGAGTGATATTAGAGGAGTGCTTAGAGCACACGAAACAACTAATTGAGGAGTTAGCCACTCAAAACAGGCTACTCAGTGTTCGTCTCGAAGAAACCGAGAGGTGCAGCACACAAACTCATCCCCCTAAAGTTTCGAATGCCCGTATTGGGTAGAACAACCCCTAATAACAGCAGCAAAATGGCAGGGATCAACAACTTAATCCACCATTGCAATAATAGTTAGCAAGGTCTATAGTCACCCGTAACTAAGCCCCAACTGGCAATGAGCAAGTAGCTGACTCGTAAGGAATACTGGCTCAATCAACAGCACGCCAAGCTTATCTAGAAAACAATGCCGACCTCAACAAGCTTTGCACAATGATAAGGAGGTTCTCCAAGCAATAAGGGAGTAAGGCCTCTGGCGATACCGAGCTAATCGCTAGCAACAAGACCCCTTTCACCAAGAGCATCCAGGATGAAGTGTTGCCTCTCAATAGTAAGCTTTCATACTTAAACCAATATGATGGCATAGGTGACCCAGACGATCACCTTCTCCACTTCTAGACCCTGACGATCACCTTCTCTACTTCTACACCCTCATGAACCTTCATGGTCATAGGGATGCTATAATATACAAAGCTTTCCTAAGTACCTTGAGGAAAGTGACTCAGGCATAGTTCCACTACCTCCCTGATAATTCTTTCAACTCCTTTGATAAGCTGGTGTGGAGGTTCAACCTCCACTTCAGGGCTAGTAAGCCCCCATCTAAGGACGACTTATAAGGCAAGATGAAGGCAAATCCATGTACGACTATGTAGCCCGATTTAACAATCTCGTGGTCGAGATCCCTCAACTGGATGAGGGAGTCGTTGTCCATGCCATCCAGTTTGGCATCTGACCTTTAAGAGACTTCTTTTGATTGCTTGCGAAGAGCAAGCTAAAGACCTTGGCCAACTTTTGGAATAAGGCTCAAAAGTGCATTAATCAAGAAGACAACATTTGCGCTAGGTGCGATGCTAACTGAGAGAGATCGAGCAAAAAGTGAGACAAAGAAAAATTATGCATAAAAGATCGCCTTAGCAATAGGTTGTCGAGCAGATCAAAGGGGGAGAGCTCTGGGAAGTAGCATCGAGCCGAATGTGACTCACTCCCCCCTCTTATTTACACATAGCACACACCCCTAAATAGACCTATAGCTCCGGTCTATTCTAAGATGAAGCACAGAAACCTACTACAAAGACCCCTGAATATGAAGGGGAAACCCAGTCGTCGAAACTCGGATAAGTACTACTAGTTCCATGACAATCATGGCCACACCACATATGAATGCTTTGAATTAAAGAACGCAATCAAAGTACATGGCCCAATTAAGGAATGACAACCATTCTAATTATGATGACGAAGACCAAGCACCCTGGAGGCAGTGGACCAACGGTGGCAAAGTAGAGCAAAACACTGACCACCACAACGACTGTACCCCCAACGGTATCATTAACGTAATTATGGGTGGGTTGCACCTTAGGAGCCCACCGAGTACTAGCAACTTGGTTAATACCCCATCAAAAGTGCTGGCCATAAGGGAGAAGAGACATAATTGGACACTTTTATCTCCTTCTTTAATAAAAACCTTGAAGGGGTTTATACACCCCATCAAGATGCCCTGGTAATAGGGGTTGGGATCTCAAATTTTGAGATCTTAAAAATTATGGTGAATACTAACAGTTCCACCGATACACTTTTCCTTTATACTTACAAGAGGAAGAAGCCGCTAGTGAAAATGAAGTCACCAATGAAAATGAAGTCGTACAACCATAATCTAATTGGCTTTAATGGAAGTACGATCCAAGCTAATGGTACCATCACGTTAGATATGGAACTTGGTGATGATGACCACGTGGCACGACGACCCATAGAATTCGTCGTGATTAACTACCCCCCTCCCCACCACCCTCCTCACTACTACTACCACAACAACGTACTCTTGGGAAGACTAAGCCTGAATGCATTTGAGGTGATCACATCCACGCTTCATTTGAAAGCCAAATTTCTGACCCCGACTGGGGTGAGAATATACAGGTATGATCAAAGGCTCTCGCGAGAGTTGTACGTCAAGGTCGCCAGGGGAGAAGGTGTCTTTACTCTCAAAATCGGCCTACAAGAGAAGCTAGTTGAGAGGGGCGAGCTAAGGGAAAAAATAGAAGAAGTCCAAATCGGACCCTCACCTAACTAAACCATAAGAGTCAGAATTGAGACCGCACCCAAAGTGAAGGACGGAATCATCGCTCTCCTGCGAGCAAATTCAAATATGTTTGCTTGGTTGACGTTAGACATGCCTGAAATCTAGCCGACTTAGCAACCCATAGCATCAATATTGACACTATCGCATAGTTTGTTAAGCAGAAATAGAGCATTTTGCTCTAGAGAGGTAGGCTGCAATCAAAGAAGAGGTATAGAAGCTATTTAAGGCCAGCTTCGTAAGAGAGGAAAAGTACCCAACCTAGCTAATAAACATGGTGCTAGTCAAGAAGAAGAATGAGAAGTGGCGAATGTACGTCAATTACACTTACCTCAATAAAGCCTACCCTAAAAACTATTTCCCTCTCTCAAGGATCGATCAACTTGTCAATTCCACTTTAGGACACACCCTACTAAGCTTTATGGATGCCTTCTCTAGATAACAAATCAAAATGGACCCTAAGTACGAAGTCCATAACTCCTTCATCACTGATTACGGTACATATTGCTACACCGTGATGCCTTTCGGTTTGAAAATGCCAAGGCCATATATTAATGAATGGTGACAAAATTGTTTAAGCCCTAGATCAAGCACAACATGGAAGTGTACATCAACAACATAATCGTCAAGAGCTAGAAGCTAAATGATCATGTTAAGGACCTTTAGGAAGCTTTCGACCAAATATGCACGTACAACATAAAGCTAAATCCTCCGAAGTGCATCTTCAGGGTCAAGTCCAGTAAATTCCTTAACTTCTTGGTAACTCAAAGATGTATTGAGGCTAACCTTGAGAAGATAATTGCCATTAGAGAAATGAAGCCTCTAATCTCAGTTTGAGACGTACAGAAGCTCACCAACATAATAGCCTCATTGAGCAGGTTCATCTTAATGAGCGCAAACAGGTGCGCCAAGTTCTTCAAAATCTTAAAAAATCCAAAGGATTTTGAATGGACTCTGGAGTTTACTACTGCTTTTCAGCAACTTTAAGACTTCTCTATACACCCATCGGTCCTCTCTAAGCTCATCTACGAAGATGACCTAATTTTGTACCTAACCGTGAGCGATCAGGCGCTCTCTTTTATGCTAGTCAGAGCAGAGGGGAGAGAATATAGGCCTATATACTACGTCATCCATATACTCTATGAGCCCGAAGTCAGGAACACCCGGGCAAAAAAGTTCGCCCTAGCTATCATTATCACAACACGACAACTAAGGCCCTACTTCCAGGCGCACCAGATAATCGTACTAACAAATCAACTGTTGTGCATCATGCTGTAGAAGCTTGATGTGTTTGAATGGATGATGAAGTATACGATAGAATTGAACGCGTATAGAATCTAGTATCAGCCACGAACAGCTTATAAGGCACAAGTGCTTAGCCGACTTCATGTTAGAATATACAAGAGAGAAGAAAGCACCATTAGGTAATGATAAATAGGTGTGGACTCTCTATGTCGACAACTCATCTACCTCAGGGGGTAGAGGTGTGGGTCTTGTTTTGACCGGCCCACGTAAAGTTACAGTCTATTATGCCCTTAACAATTCCAATAATAACGAATCCAAATACGAGGTCCTTATTGCCGGTCTTAAATTGGTTAAGGAGATCAGTGACGAGAATTTACAGATCTTCTCGAACTCTATACTTGTCACCCAACAAGTCTAAGGCGAATATAAGGCTAGAGACGACACTATGGCTAGGTACCTTAAGAAGGTGAAGAGCCTTCTTGTTGAATTCCCTTCATAGAACATCACGAAGATCCCCTAACTCGAGAATTCAATAGCAAATTGGCTATCTAAGCTTACCTCTACTGGAATACAGAAGCCTAAGGTGAAGGAAAAAAAAATCTTCATAGAATACTTGCCAAAAAAGAGCATAACTCTGGGCTCGGCTAAAGTTTTGCAATTGACCACAATAGCACTAGAGTTGAGTTGGATAGATCCTATTTGGAGTTATTTGGAGTAGGGCACACTCCTAGATGACAGGAGGGAGGCAAAGAAGCTCTAATATCATGCCACCAATTATACGTCGGTTGACAGCGTCTTGTATTGAAAGGGAGTCAACCTTCCCCTGCTCTGATGCCTCCAAGAAGGTAAAGGGATGCACGTCATGAAAGAGCTATACGCTAGAGTGTACGTAATCATATTCAGTCCCAAATCCTTTACCTCCAAGTACTACAACTCGAGTATTATTAGCCTACCATAAGGTAGGATACAAAAGCCATAGCCTAAAAGTGCCTGCAGTGCCAGAAGCACCCAACACCAGCCTCCAACCTCTGACTAGCCCTTGACCTTTCTCACAATGGGGTATAAATATTCTCGATGCTTTCCCAAAAGCTTTGAGAGGATGGTGGTTCATAATTATAGCCGTTGATTACTTCACAAAGTGGGTGGAAGCCAAAGTAGTGGCAAAGATGACAAAGAGAAGTATTGAATCTTTCGTTAGAAACAACATTCTTTTGTCAATTTGGGGTCCCCTATACTCTCATTATGGACAATAGGTGACAATTTGATAACCCCAAATTCAGGAAGTTTTGTGCTAAGCACCACATCACCTCGTACTTCACCTCAGTTGGCCACCCTTAATCGAACAAACAGGTTAAGGAAACCAATCAGATTGTCTTAGATAGCTTGAAGAAGCGCATGGATTGATCTCAAGGTGCATTGATCGACGAACTACCAATATCTTATGGGGGTATAGGACCACCCATCGCATTTCTACAAGCAAGACCCCCTTTCACCTAGCGTTTGGATTTAAAGCAATCCTCCCCATTGAACTTGAGCTTCTTAATATTCAAACCCTAAGTTTCGACACTACCCTTAATGAATCACTCTTATAAGTTAGCATTGATACCATCGAGGAAATTAAAGACCTTGCTGCAGCTCAAGTAACTACACACCAACATTAAGCTGCCCAATACTATGATCAAAAGGTTAGACACAAGGAGTTTAAGGTCGGCAACCTAATGTGCCAAAAGCTAGAAGCCATAGGTTTGCAAGAAAGGCAAGGCAAGTTGGCCTCCAATTGAAAAGATCCGATCAAAGTTAGGGAAAGATTGGGCAATGGAGCGTATAGACTAAAAAGACTGGATGGTGAGCTCATCCCACGCACATAGAATGTCGATAATCTTCTGGTCTATTTTAACTAGCATATTGTTGTATACACCTTTTTAGAATAACGAAATGAGCAATTTGCTTCTTAATTAGTTGTCTACCTTTCTCTCTCTCTCCCTCTCTTTCTATTGCCATCCCAGCCCTAACCCCCTCGAGTAGGTCGAAACGCCATTGACCTGACCCCTTTGAGTAACCTGACAAGGGAAAACACCCTTTGCATAGAGGAACTCTCATTTTTCGAGCAGGTTAGAATGCCATTGACCTAGCCCCCTCGGATAACCTTGGCAAAGGGAAACACCCCTTATATAGAGGAACTCCCATTTTTCGAGCAGGTCGAAACACCATTGACTTAGCCCCTTTAAGTAACCTCAACAAGGGGAAATACCCCTTATACAGAGGAACTCTCACTTACCAGGCAATTTAGAACGACACTAACCTAACCCCCTTAGGTAACTTCGGTAAGAGGAAACACCTCTTACATAGAGGAACTCCCACTCACCGAGTAGGCTATAACATTACCGACCTGACCCCTTTTAGGTAACTTTGATAAGGGGAAACACCGCTTGTACAGAGGAATTCCTACATGAATATATTCAAAGGCAAAATAAGAAAAAAGCAAGTGCGCAAGAGGAGGTAAGGAGAAATTTTCATTTATTGCAAAATTATACAATTAAGGGTGACATCCCAGCCTGGCATACATATATATATATATAAAAAACACACTATCTCCTTAGATCAGCTGGCTCTAGTAACTCCAAGAAGTCTAAAGCTTCGATCTGCTCAAAGCGCTGATCTAACAGTACCTCTTAAGGAGGCTACCTTTAGGTTAAAGTGAGGTCTGAAGGTTGCTCATGCAGGTTAACAGGAGGATCACCCAGATCATGATTATCCCAAGAAGCAGCTTCTGAGGTGGTCTCCTACTAAGCTACTGGGGTAGAAGTGGATGTCAAAGCTCTTTGCCCAGCCCCAGCAGCAAAAGGGGTGCCTAAGACATCGCAGGGCGCTTGAACAACCTCCCTCTTGTGCGCCTTGGCCTCCCTTTTCTCATTGAAGGTTGAAGAATCCAAAAAGTCAAGAAAACTTAGGTCAAGGTCCGAATAATGGGAGAGCACCTCTTTCCTTGTGTAGCGGGCAAAGCCTGTGATCAGGTCTTCCATCTCGTCCAACCACTCCTCTATCTTCTGATAATCAACGACAACCTTTTTGGTAGCAGTGTCACTAAAGACCTCCCTACTCTCTATTTTGGAGATGATCTCCTCCATCTTTGAAACTTTCCCCTACAGCTCCTACACTTCCCACTCTAACTTGACCCTTGGACTAATTAGCTCCAACAAAGTTGCTTTAACACTTTCTCTCCCGTATACCTTCATTGCCAACTCGATTTGTAACTTGGCCTTTACCTTCATCTCGATGTTCTCCTTCTCGAGTTGGGCCTTAGCTTCCCTCTCCTCGTCTAGCCACCGAAAGAGGTGAGCCTTAGTCCTCTGTTCGTCTTCTAGCCGAGCCTTTAAGTTGTCAGTCTTCTTCGCTGTCTTCTCAAACTTATCTCTCTCTCTTTTCACATCATTCAATCGTGCTTAAAGCCCCACCACTTACACATAAGAGCGATGCAAATGCCGGTTAGCTTTGGAGAATTTTTCCAAGTATTTATTAGTAGAAGTCTCTACCTCTTTCAGGTACTTCTCAGCCCAACACCACGCCTACCTAAAGGCCTTTACCTCTTTTCGGGCAACATCATACTTGCATAGATAAAGTAGCACCTGGCCATAGTACTACAAAGAAACGCGGGCCAAGGTTAGTTCAATGAAAGGGATTAAGCGCATTAAGATAAAAAGGTGAAGGCTTACCTGCTGCATGAGCGTACTTAGATGGCCCATCATCTTCATGGGGTCACCTCTGCCAACCATGGATAGCCCCTTAAGCACAACCTAATTGCCAAGGGTGTAAGACCCCAACGAAGCTTGGTAGCTAAGCGCATATCAAATCCAGTATCAACCATGAATAGCTTATAAGGCACAAGTGTTAGCCAACTTTGTAGTAGAATATATAGGAGAGGATGAAGCACCACTAGGATGATAAACCAATGTGGACTCCCTGCATTGATGGGTCATCCACCTTAGGGGGTACAGGTATGGGTCTCATTCTATTTGCAAGTGCCTTCGTCCAATTGTGCTAGCAATGAGACTTTATCCTCTCTTATTGGGGGGGAATCACTCATCGTAAATTCGGAGTCAAAGACATGAAGCGATGAGGCTAAGCTAGTCTTACCTCTATTACTCAACATGGTCGCAAAGTTTGAAGAAGAATGAAGCTTGAAAAACTTTTGAAGGAAGTTCGATGTGAAAGTGGAATTCACATAAATGGAATAGAGAGATTGCAAAAAAGTGATCTCTAGTTATGATTGTACTATTTATAAGCTAAACGCTTGGGAAATTGTATAGGCAGTTATCAGGATTTGTATAAGCACAAATCCCTTGGAATACTATAGAACATATACATGGAGCGAGTTCTAATCAGACGATCATCTTTAAAAGGCAAAACACGTACAGTTGCACACCAATCTACTACAACAAGAAACCTATCACATCACATTAAATGCACAGAAAACGAGTGTACCTGGGTCAAAATTTGAAAAAGTTTCTTCTACAAGAAGTTTCCCCATGGTCCCTCCAACTTCTACCCATTCAACATGATTGAGGCATGGCACAATCGCGTCTGCTTGGTCTATGACGAGTGATGTTCGGCCAGACCATCTTGTGACCTTAAATCGCCTGCTTAATGAGATGTGAAGGTATCCTGCTTTGAAACCCCAACCAAGACTCCATCTTACCCTGGTCATCAGCACTTTGCTTCGGGATACTTGCTGACCACTTTGGTCTTTCCCACCTCAAACATCTTCGACTCAGGTATTCACTACCTCAAACATCTCTACCTCGGCTAGTTACCAACCCGGGCCTACACCCTCACCACGTCAGCACTGGAACGCTAAGTCGAGCCCCTTTGAGTCAAACCAGTCAAATGCTTGAGCAGCCCATATATCCATTCTCCTTGCCTTCACCTCAGCAACAAAACTACGAGGGGGGGCAAGTGTTGACAGGACTCTTTAGACATGGGCCCCTTAAACCTCCAGATCTTATGCGTCTTGTCGTTTATGCCTCACTACCATAGGCTCAAGCCTTGGGCCTAGATTGATTGAGCCCAAGGAGCTCTTCAACAGCTAGAATGCATAAGATAAGAATAAGATACCAAGTCAACAGCCACTTCCAAGATAAGTGGGATATGTCGAACACCATGATCCCATTCTCTCATACTTGTGAAAGAAGATCTCTTCCCACTAACTATCCCCCAACTGCCAGCGCCACTGTACTATAAATATCAGTCCATTACCTAGTGGTAAGGCTGTCTACACTTTACGTATTAAGCTTGCCTATTACTCCAAAACACCTTCTATTCTTTAAGAATTCGCTGCTAACTTTAGTATCGAAGTGGCCATATCGAACAATACCCCAACGTTCCCTCACAGTATTTTGTTTTGCAAGCTTATTACGTACAGAACCCAATTACTAATGACAAATACCCTAAGACGGCACCATGTATCCATGTATTTTATCATGTAATTTTCTTCTCTCTTTTCTTTGAATTTGTTTATGCAATTTGTTTCATTCTTATCATCCGTGATAATAGAATATTTAGTACATGTCCTACTGTTAACTTTTCACTCATTTATGATAACATTTATCATTGGAGATCATGCATGAAGATACCATTTAGAATAAGGAAACTTGATCAATCTTAAAGTCTCATTAAGGTCGATTGGGGTTTAACAAGCCATTCACAAGGTTCATTTGGAATTATTTTTAATTAATGTGCATACCTTGACATAAGCTATTATGTTTCTTATTGGAAGTGTTTGACAAAATTCCTTATCCATGTTATATTTATATTCATTCAACCTCGTAGCGAATTCATAACATACTTTCATATATATATATCTAGGTTGATGGGATATATAGAAAGACATTCCAAAATAGTACGGTTAATTTTTTTTCATGGATTCATGCTTGTTCTATCATTAGCATTTTGCACTCACAAGGCACAGATAAAAGGTGCCCAGTTGCTAGACCTATCAAAACATTCACTATGAATAACGAAGGAAAAGACTGCATTCAATGTACACCTACATGAAGAAGAACAAAGCTAGAGCCAGCAAAAGATTGGCATATGAGAAGGCTGGCCACCCACATCCACGCATTATGATGCCCTTAGCTTTAACACTATGGTCCCTCTTTCCTCATTTGTTAAGAGCCCCAAAATGTTCACTTATTTTTAACTTTTGGTAAACTTCTCAAAGTTGCATTGAATAAGAATCCGAATTTATCAACATATTATCGATGGTTGCAATGTAATTTAATTTGAGTAGTTAATTGAATTGAGCTCGAGTTGTGTAAGGTTTAAGCTCGATTAGTTTGTAAGCGTAATTGAGCTTTAATCGAGTGTAAATATTAGTTAAATTCAAATCTAAGTTTGAATCCTAATATTAGTATAGCTAAAAGAGAATATACCATTTTTTAAATTTTAAACGAATATAATTAGGTAAAACTCGAGCTTATTGAGTGTTATTTTGAGTCGAGTCGAGTTCAAGTTCAAAATACTAAGCTCGACCAAGCTTGAGTTAAGCCTGAGCTTTGGAATTTTAAGTCAAGCTTGAACTCGAGCTTAATATTTTATTATCTCGACTTGACTCATTTATAATATTAAGTATAGCGATATAACTTTGACTAGCATAATAGCCCCTACTATTATTATAAGTTGATCTTGCATTTTTTTTTCTTTTTCAATTTTTTTAATTAAATAAATTTATTTTTATTAAATTGATTATTGTGAACCAATAATAAGTCGACATGTGCCCCTAACCAGTATTAATACATAGTGATGAAATATAGATCTTCTATCTCTTAAATGGAAAAAACATGGGTCATAAGCTTGCAAGAAAATAAAAACAAGTCATGTTTTCATAACTTTCCAATAAATAAAAAAACACATCATCTGTATATTACTTTTACTCAATGTCATTAGTAACTTCTCATTAGTAATACCTCCTAATCATTTATAATTATTCATTTTATTGTTTAAACCTTTTATCTAATTAAAATTATGGAGGAGTTATGATCCTTGCAATAGAGTTTGCAACATCAACTTAACATGAAATAGCACAACCTCAACACATAATGTTACTTTTTATAATTTTAAAAGCTCGTTTAGTTCACGGAATTGAATAAAAGAGTAATGGAATTAGGATTCATTAGAAACGGAATGAAGGGGGAATAAATGTTCATTGCCTAATGGAGAAAAAGAACATAATAAGAATAAATCTATATTATAAATCAAAAGACATGTTTACCCTTATCTCCTTCCTTTTTTCCTCTTTTTCTTTGATCTCCATCTAGTCTTTCCCTCTCTCTTTCTCTCTTACATCCTCATGTCTCCACTCTCTCCCATCTCCACTAAATTCAACTACTCCAACAAGTTCATTGTCTCTTCTTCATTGAACTCAACCACTTGTGGCTCTAATCTCCATGAATTTTAGCGAGTTATCTCTCTCACCTCTACATCAAACTCAACCAATCATGGCTTTTGTGCCACCTAAATTTCTAGAAAACATCTCACTTTTGTCAAAAAAATCATCATGAACAAACTCTACTCTCAACTTTTTCTCTCTTTGAACTGCCATAAGCCTCCCTTTCTCTCTCTAACTTATTGTCACCAAACACTTAACTTCAATTGATTCTACTACCATAGACAAATTCCTTACCCTCCAAATATCTTAAAGGCATCACTTTTTGGTTGAAAATCACCACAAATAGCCATCACTAGAAGATACACTTCACACACTTTTTGATGGAGGTTAGAGTTACATGGCATTTGGAATTTTGTCTCTCTCCCTTTTGATTGTAGTTTTTTTTTTTATTTTAATGGAGGGTATTTTCATAATAAAAAGGGGAACTGGCTTTGGAAATGGGATTCAAATGTTATAACAAAGAATGCCAATTCAGTCATATTTGAATTCATGAGAATTCGAATTCGATATGTGATATTATAAGTGAACAAAATAATAAGTAAGAAGGGGGAAATGGAATTGCCATTCCCCCTAAGTGAATCTACTATAAAGGATATAACTCCTTCTAAGTGGTATAATATTTTATATAAATACTGAAGAAAAAAAAAAGAACAACATGTAACATATATCTATGTAATGAATAATAGTGTTCACACAATATTTATAAGCAACTATGAAGTTCGTTGTAATTATCTTTTAAATAAATTAGGTGAAATCACATTGACTACCTTATGAATTTTACAAATTATACCAATACCCCACTTATTTCAAAATCTCATACTTACACCTCTAGTTCTGGTTATGTAAATGTTGATGTAACCACATTGCTGATGTACATAGCACTAGTGTCACTAAAATTAAGTTTATTTTGGTTAACATAATTTACAAGAGTGGTCAAAATCCATGTATAGTACAAGCTTTTAACTAATGTATAGAACCTTGAAAGTTTTTGTCATTTATAACTTTTGATTAGTAATTCCTTTTGGTCGTTTATAATGTTCCATTTTATCCCTTGAAACTTTTGGTGACTAAAATTATTTTCATTCAATTATCTACGCAAAAGTATAGATGTGAGCAAATAACCTTGTTATATAAGGTCCCATGTCCCATTCATACCATGCTCAACCCAGTGGGTTCTTGATGGGTATTTGAAGGTCACAAATAGGTTATAAGTAGGAATTATCCAAAACTTACACATGTAGGGTAGGGAATGTTTATAATGCCTTTATACCCACTTTAAAACTTATACTTTAAGATATATAGCATACAAATTCTAAGATATCTTATACCTACCCTATAAATTTTTTAAATAATAGGATATATATATTAATTAATGAAAAATAAACTTATATTTTTTTTATCAAGAAAAGACTAAAATAATATTTTATATTTATGTTAAAAGGAAGTTACTCAAACTCAATACAAACCTTAAACTTAAAGCTTTCTACCTCTTTCTAGTGTCTTAATTATAGACACCTCATTTTTGTCCCCTTTTTATTTTAAAATTTTTTTAATAGAGTAAGAGGTCCTAAAATTGGAAAAATCACAAAAAATAGAAAATTTAGAAAATAAAATAAATAATATAAAATTAAGAAAAAAATCACAAAAAATGGAAAAATTGGAAAGATTAGAAAAAGTAGATTTAAGAAAAATTTAGAAAATTTAAATAAATTTATAAATAATAAAATTTTTTAGAATAAGTTTTTTTGTTATTAAGTTTAAGTGTTTGTAGGGCCTTAAATAAGTAAGGGATATTGGGCCTAAGTTTAGAGTTAAATCTAGCCTAAGTTTAGAGTTAAATTTAAGCTAGGTTGACCTTATCCATATGTACAATTGATTGCATATATGAATAAGATACGGGACAATAGCTTGACAGTAGCACACTTTGACTTGCACTTGGGTTTGACTTGGAGATTTAAGATTCGAATCTCACCAAAGGCATAAAGTGCCTTTTATTTTTCTTTGTAAAACATACCCCCTACATGTCAAAATATCATTGGGGCACGTATTTGGTCGTGACACATAGCACTTCATGATTAGACCACGTCAACAATGCCACAAACACATGTCAGCTACGTAGCATAACATGTGTCACATACATGTAGCACCACATGGAACACGTATCACCACGTGGCATAATACGTGTTATATATGTGTATACATAGACATGTGTCACCACGTAACATGATACGTATCACATACGTGTTAGCCATATGACATGATACACTAGCATCCATGTCATCAGCTACATATCTCATCAAAATATGTGGTATGATGTTATTAGGTTGTATAGCCAACACAGCGCTACGTTAGCATCTTTTTCCCCCACTTTCCTTCATTTTCTTTAGAAATTTCACACATCCCCTCCTTAGTTAGCTGACTTTAGCACCGATTATGAGCCTCTTTATATTGCAATTTCGCCAAATTAATGGCAAAATTGCAAACTAAACATGGCCTAGTTTTGATTTCATCCAAAAACATGTTCACATCCATTTTCCCATACGATTAAAGTCAAATTGAAAATTGGAAAATAGTTGATTTTGCGAGTCAAAGTTCATTAACACCAATCTTGGAATTAATTCAATTTCCAAACTTTCCTAGCTTAACTAATGATAGAATAGTATAAAAGAAAGCTTTTGGACATGAAATGGAGTACAAACTCTCTCTTTAGCTATCTCTCTCTCTCTCTCTCTCTAACCAATTTCGAACTATACTATACCACTATTAGAGGTATGCAAACGAGTTAAACGGGCTAACCTGGCGCGACTTACTTTAACTCGTAAGTTAAACGGGCCAAAAAATATTTGTCTTAACCCGTTTAAAAAGAGGGTTAAATATGTTAGCCATGCATAAATATATTAAACGAGTCAACCCAAACCAACTCACTTTGGCCTACGAGTTAAACAGGTCAAACTCATTTGGCTTGCTTTCAAATGGGCCAAAAGACCTTAACCCAAACCCGTTTAAAAAGTGGGTTAAACAAGCTAGCCAGCAGGCCAAAGGCCATTTATATAGCTTTAGCCACCACCATAACTTAACCACCCTGACCACTAACTTCCCAACACAACCGAGCTTAGTCACAGTCGTGATCTCTAAAGCTTTATCGAACCTACCTTGATTCACTACCACCAAACCTTCACTACCTACTATTCTTCACTAGAACACTACAAATCACCACCACCTCTAAGAACAAAATAACTGCACAACAAAACTCCTTATACCTTAAAACCCTTGACCACATCACTCCCTTACTTTCAGTAGCCACCATATGCTACAACCACAACCACCTACCACCGGCCAAACTTTAAACACCTACTAAACCACCACCAACAGCTACAGCATTTCTCTTACACCTATACTTCCTAATTGAATACACATAAAAAGCTTTTTTTTCCTATTCCATTTGGCTTCCATAACTGCTTCGAGCCCCCCTTGATGACCGTCTACTTGGTCTTTGTATGTGACTTGACCCGCTCTAGCTCTAACTCGCGCTCCACCCCAAGATCTGAGACCAACCCAAGATCGAAGGCCAACCCATGCTATAGCCCAATCCTTAAGTCCAATCCTCTTGTGTTTCTTTTTCTATTTTTGTGTGTGTGTGTGTGTTTTTTTTTTTAAATATTTAGTGTAAATTTCTATTGTAATTGTAACTAAAAACCAAAAAAGAAAAGAAAAAGGGGGGAAGGAAAAAAAGAAAGAAAAAGAGAAAAAAGTTTAGTTTTAGTTTTATGTTTTAAAGAGAAGCTAATAATAAGAAAATAAAATAATACATTTTTCTCTTTTTCTTTCTTTTTTTCCTTCCCCCCTTTTTCTTTTCTTTTTTGGTTTTTAGTTACAATTACAATAGAAATTTACACTAAATATTTAAAAAAAAAAACACACACACACACACAAAAATAGAAAAAGAAACACAAGAGGATTGGACTTAAGGATTGGGCTATAGCATGGGTTGGCCTTCGATCTTGGGTTGGTCTCAGATCTTGGGGTGGAGCGCGAGTTAGAGCTAGAGCGGGTCAAGTCACATACAAAGACCAAGTAGACGGTCATCAAGGGGGGCTCGAAGCAGTTATGGAAGCCAAATGGAATAGGAAAAAAAAGCTTTTTATGTGTATTCAATTAGGAAGTATAGGTGTAAGAGAAATGCTGTAGCTGTTGGTGGTGGTTTAGTAGGTGTTTAAAGTTTGGCCGGTGGTAGGTGGTTGTGGTTGTAGCATATGGNTAAAAAATCATCTTTTTTTATAAACAAAATAAAATAATTAACCCTTTTCCAAAATTAGGGCTATTTTTTAATTTTCCAAAAATAAAAATAAAACACTCGAATTAGAATCCTTTTTAAAAAATTTTCTTTAAATAAAATTAAAACAGCTAAAAAACTTATAATTGACTATTTTCAGAATTAAAATCAACTAACTTGCTAATGTTTTAAAAAAAAAACACTACGTACATTTGATCTCAATTAGCGAATATGCAAGTACCTCCGAGTAGACGTAAAATTTGTAAAAATTTAGTTTTCCATTTTCTGTAAATTATAGCTTAAATTATCCAATTTCGTAAAATAAACCTAATTTAATTCATTTACTGGTGATTGAATTTAATTTTAAAAGGGTAATTTCAAAAGGTGAATCTAAATTCGAAAAGTTAATAGTGATACTTGTAAGAATTTAAATGATTAGCCCTCGAACCTAAAATCATTGGTTTTCAAACCTTTTTCTAAAAATTGGTTTTTCAAAAGAACCAATGGCTAAGTTAAATTGATTGGGTGAACTAATTTTCCCGACTTTGATTAGGTAGCAACTTCAAAACATTTTCTGAAATTAAAAAAAAAAAAAAACTTGTTTTCTTTAACTCTTAGTTGAGGATTAATATTAAAAAGGTGAAGGTTTAATATTAATTGAGTTAAGGAAAATATTTTAAAACTGAGAAAAATCAGGCTCGACATTAATAACGTGACTTTATGCTTTCTCTATCTCACTATTGTCTTATTTTTTCTTTGCCTAACTTAACTCAAGTTTGATTTTTGAGTAATTGTAAAAATTCAAGGGATCATCTTAGAGTCCAGGGATTTTGTTCTATTTATTGACAAGTTTAGTAATCCTAAACGTCTCTTTTTTCTTTTAACCTTAAACCATAGGATGAATTCATGGTAGAAGTTAGACTAAAAACTAGACATGAATTGTTATGAAATTGGATTGTTGTAGATTATATAATAAGGTTTATAAAGAAATCATAAGATAATGAAATTCTTATTGATTATGGTTTGTAACAGGTAATTAATTAGAGAATTAATGATTAATTTGAGGAGCTTATGAAAAACCACTATGGAATTAGTAAATTGATAAGTTGAACATATCTTTAGATTTTGTTAATGAAAACCGTGTAAAGGAGTGCAAAATTTTGTTAAAGTCCTAAAAGATATATATAAGAACTCCCAATAGACCATGGCCTAAAATGCAAAGAAGAAATCAAACCCTACTAAGGACAGTAGACAAAGCTATGGATATGGCTAACCAACCCCTAGCTAAGGTTAACAAGTCTCCTTCTAATTCATCAAGGTTGATCAACTTGTATACTTAGATTGATCGAAATACCTCTCTAGCGACCTTAGTATATGATTCTTTTAGACTTGAAATCAACAAGGATATGTAGGAAAGGATCTTAAGACTTGAGATTATGAATGTGAAGATGATGAGAGATAGATGCCACCTACTCCTTCTCTTTATTGAGCTACTCAAGTATTGACATGTTATCTTGACTATAAACTTTATTATTACAAAGGTATTTAGCAGATGCTAGATACATGACTATTGGTTTTTGCTGGTTATGCTTATAAGATTAGAAATTAAAAGCTAATTAATAACTATTCGGCTATTGGTAACTATACTACTTGTACTTAAACATATCAAGATCTACCAATGGTAACATCAAATTCGATTTTTGTAGCTTTAGAAGGTATGGCCTTTTAAAATGATGTGGTAGTTAGGTGCTAAAGTGTAAGGGCAAAGGGAGTAGCTAATATGAGAGAATTGTAAAGGGGCAAATCGATGGTTATGCGATTGGCTTGAAGATTACATACGGACTATGTTCTTAATGGTATGAGTGGTGAACTTAATATGAGATGATTTATTATTGTTAGTTTTCACATTGGAGGCTTAAATCTTCCATGCAAATATATTGGCATTGTCGTTTAGTTCTTAGCCAACATGTTAGAGAGTCATGAGATACTCCAATCCTATGGCACCAAGATTATACCATAATTTGTTTATTACATTAGACTTAGATATACATGTGAAACTATAATGTATGGCATATATTTGTATATGAAGTAGTAATTAAGTATTAGGCTCTATAGCTCGCCTATATTGGGATTTTGCATTTATAAAGACAACAGTAATTTAACCATTAAATTGGCATAGGATTATCATTAATACAACTGCTGGATAATCGATGGATATAAAAACGATTCAGTTAAGGTTATAATAGCTTTTAGAAGTATTTAGAGATTTTTAAGAATTTGTGAAACTATGGATTTAATAGCACATTTGAGCCCTACATATTATTAATGAGGAAGAAATATGTAGCATCTTAATGACTAGGATTTAGAATATTTTACATAGCATACCTATAATACCATAGGGTTCTAAGCCTTTAAATTTAGGGTGTGGTATAACGAGTAACGTTATCTGTTTTAGTTCAAACTTCATAACAAGATTAGAAAAGTTAGAAAAAGCAATCCAAGCTAATTTCTCAAAATAAAGTGTATAAAAGGTATAATTTAATAAAAACTTAAATTTATCAGTAAAGCCGCTATTTATCGAAAACTCGAGATTTGAGCTTTGATATTTAACAAGATCTTAAAGATAAGTTATTTAACTTATAAAAATAATAAATGAAATGGAATTGTATATAATATAGATGTATTTATGTAGAATATACATCATATGTATTAAATATGTGTATATATTAATATAAAATTATAAAATATGGATAAGTTAATATAAAAATGATTTTAATTATCTAAAAATGACTTGATGAGTCATCAAACTTATCCAAGTGTGACAAAGCAGCATGGAATAAGTTAGAAAACGTGAGTCATCACTAGATAATTAAGGAATTAACACCTAACACCCAGCTATAAGGTGGAAAAGTATAAAAATGACATGTGGCATTTCCTTTTTAACAAGCAACCTCCTCTAAATCTATAAATAGGAGACCTAAACTTCATTTACAACATTTTAGGAGCTTGAAAACACAAGAAAACAATTTAGGAAAAATTAGAAAAATAAAAGAAAAATAGAACAAAAATAGGGGTGAAGTTGGTCATGATTGATTCAATTAGTTATAGGTGGTTTGTTGTAGTGGCCATTGGAGGTTTGAAAATTAGCCATGAGTGAGTATTTTCCAACTGGGTACGAAAGCTAAAGGGTAACCGAAAGGTGTTAGTTTAGGTAAACCAAATCTCTGCCTATAGTTTCTTTCATTTTCTAAAAACATCAAATCATGTTAGTTAAATATAGAAAAATGCTTTCTAGAATTATTTTAGGTATAGATTAATATGGTAATTTTATTTTAATTAAATAAATAGTAAAAATATAGGATGCTTAAGAAATTGTCTTGTTTCAATGAAAATTAAATCAATTTTTAGAAATATTAGATGATGCTGTTTCAATTTGAATTTTTGTATATAATATACTTAATATATATATTTAATTATGGTAACAAGAATTTTTGAAAATATACATGTTTACTATTTATTATAATTATTTTGAATAAAATTGACAATTTTATTGATTTATTGAAATAATTGGTTTTTGAATAAATTAATTAATAAGCCCCACATATTTTGACTTTTGAAAGTTTATAATAATACTTGGAATGCTTAGTTTTTATTTTACGAATAAATTTGCTTATTTTCCTAATTTTCCATAATTTCAAGTTAAATACTCTATTTTTACAAATGTAAGTGTAGATACCTTATTTTTGTCCTTTTTATTTTAGTATTCTTATCGAGCCAGATTTACAAATAAAAATAAAAACAAAAAATAAATAAAATAAAATATAATAAAATGAAAAAGTTGAAAAATAAAAAATAAAAGTCAAGTCATTTAGGGTTTGATCAGATAATGGTGTGCGTTCAATTTGATAAATTCTAAATCTTAAATAGTCGAGCTTCATTAAAATATTTCTTTAGTCCAGTCCAATATAAAGTAGATTTTTATCTAATTTATATTAGGCTAAATAGACTTAGGGTTTCTTAAATGGATTAGTGTGTATTTTGGGTTAAATCAAGTTAGATTAAGTCGAGTCCAAAAATAGAAAGCCCAAATCAATGTAAAATTTCAAGAAACTAGATTGAATCTTCAATAAATCCAAATTAAATATTATCGTATCATCGTATCTTAGATTTGTTAAGATTAAATCTATGATAAAAAAAATATCCAAATTAATGGTTTATAAATAGTGAATAGTAAGCTATAAAAAGACACATTTTCAAATTCACACACAAATCCTGAAGTCATGCACAGTTTTTTGTCCTTACACACTCGGTTAAGCATACCCAATCGCCCATACACAACCAATCATTCATGACTAGCTCCCACAAATCTACACTCTACTGTCCCTCACACGTTCAACCAGCCCCTACAGCACTATATTCCACCACACCTCACATATTCTATAAGCATTGACACGTACGTCCCTCATACTATCAGACACTTTCACCAATCACACTACAGCATACACTCATCTATCACACTGTTGCAAGGCCTGACCACAACCAACATGTACTGACACACATACTTCCTGACATATACATACACTTACGTCCTCACAAAGATGCATACACTAATGGCGATTAGATTTCAACACATACATACGATTAGATTCACATGCACGATCATATTTAAACCCCCACACATCCAAATTTCAATACACTGCATGGCCAAGCCAATATACACACAGTTTACGCATACATGAAGTTCACGATCCAACATACAAATAGTCCACTCATGCATTGACACACACGTTTATGATTAGTTCATAACACGCACATCTGATCATGCACGCGATCCAACTCGCTTAGGTAAATTATTTTAATTATTTATTTATCTTGTTAATTAATCGTTTAGTTTTACTAACTTTTTTTTTTTGTTTTTCAAATTTCATGTTTTTTTAGTTAAATTGTATTTTTTTTTATCAAAATTATATTATTTAGAAAAAAATTACATATCTTTTCTACGAAATTCGTATCTACGGAGAAGATACCTAACTAAGATACATATCTTAGTATATCCTGCATGAAGGATTTAGAAAATATTAATTTAGACACCAATAAAAAAAATCTTAATTGGAGTTTTCAAAAGATTTAGTTAGTTAAGGTTTTTTTTAAAAAAAATAGATTTGCGAAATTAGATTTTTTTAAAAAAATAATAATTTGATAACTAACATAAATCTATCTCGATTTCTTTTAAAAAGATCTATCTACTAAATTTTTTCTAAAAAAAGAATTATATTGGTTTAATCCCAACTAGTAAATACGTAAGCACATTTGAGGCAACAGTAAAAAAATTTTAAAAATCTTTTTTTTTTCTTTTTCTTAAAAATTCGTAATTAAAAATCATAAAAATTCATTTTAGTTACATTTTTAGCATATCTATACATATCTTAACACTTTTAGAAAAATTATAAAAAAATAAAGCCTATTAGTTTTTTATCTTTACATGGTTATATAGTCTTAATAGGTTAACTCCTAAACTTAGTTTTTTCTGATTAATTTTTTTTAGAATATCCGCAAACTAGTAGGCAAATTAAAATTTTCTCACTCGAAAACCCTAATTTCACTTGTTACCAGTTCAATTGGTTGGCAACTCCAATTTTTATAAATATTTTTTAAAAAAAATTTAAGAAAAACGTTTCTTTAATTTAATGTTGAGTATTTTATATTAAGCGAACTGGATTTATTATAAAATAAATGAAGGAAAACCGAAATAGGGTTCGATAAAATTGACGATTTCACTAAGGACACTAGTGTGCTAGCCATGTAAAAGTAAAAAATTAGTTAATGGGCTTTCATTTTTCTTTTTCTTTTTATCTATATATTGTAATATAGTTGTACTAACTAGGTTTTAATAATACAGGCCTTTAAGAAAAAAACTCAACTTAATTGGCCTATACTAGGGATTTGGGGGGGCTTTATTTTAAAATCATTTGTATACTTAGATGTGATTGGAACTAGGCCACCTTAGAAACTTAGGATAGGCCACTATTGTGTAACCTTCAGGTCGCTAGGGTCTTCTCCCTCGCTTGACGGTGATAGGTGAGCTCACTCAAACTTCATTGTAGCTCACTAGGTTTTTCGCTAGAAATCCCTGGAGTTATAAAACCTAAGATCCATACACCTTACCCTTCTACATCATTTTTTTCTAAAAAGAGGTAGTCGTTTTTTAAATTATAGGAAAAGTCTGATCAATCCACAGTTGGTTCAACGTTCTTTTTCAAAAAAAGGGAAATTAAAAAAAAATCAGTAACCTTTATATGTAAGTGTTCATAAGCTTCATTTTTTTTTTTTAAATCTTATTTCGGATCCACTTATATATAAGGGTACTTATCGACCATAAGTTCATAATAATTCCTATAATTTATTAATTACAGGCCCCTACTGCATTACATGAATGTATAGCGTACTGCATTTTTTTTATATATTTGATTTTATTTTTACTAATGCTTGTTTTTATGTGATTATTTTTATTTCTTATATTATATGTATTTTTTTACATTATCTCTTAATGAGTAAAAGGTTGCATAATTTGAAAATTTTGAAGAAGCTGTAAAATATTATTATCATATACAACCTTATCGTAAATTTAATAGTTTCGTTGTGAATAATTACGTCATTTCATATTTTATGTAATATAGATATGGAAAGTCAAGGTAGTGTCAATCCAAAGCCCATCCATGAGGTTCGGTTGGTTAAGTACTCTTTCCTTGAGGCTATATTGAAAGATTGGTTGAATCAGCTTCCGTCTACCAAGCAAGATTACATTCGTAAGAAGAATAGGTGGATCATATCTCTCATGCAGATCCAGCTTCACTAGCCTCTAATTCAAGCCCTTATCCATTATTGGGATTCAGAATCTACAGCTTTCAAGTTCGGCCCACATGCGTTGATGCCCACTTTAGAAGAATAATCTCAATTACTTAGTACTCTATCTCTCGAAGCAAGCATAATTGTTTCAGATCTCTAAGTCCAACCCGAGAATGTCTTCATGACTTTGCTGGGAGTAAAAAAGGCAGCCTCATTATCATTCTTATCTTTAGAAGGCAAGAAATGTCTTAACATCTTAAGACTAATAGAATGGTTTTCAAGCCTAGATGCTTATCGAAAACATTGTTAGATCTTTTGTGAGGGATATGAATTATGGGCTAAGAAGAGAGTAAATGCCTTTGTCGTAATCGTATTCAGGACAGTACTATTCCCCTTCAGATATGATCAAGTCTATTATAGGGTAACCAAGCTAGTAATCCAATTTTTAGCTGGTAAGTCCTATAAACCGACATTATTGGTAGAGCAATTCAAGACACTCACCAACTTAAGGAAGCAAAGGCATGGGTACTTCACGGTTAACCCTACAATCCTTATTGTATGGTTTCTCGGTCACACACAAGGATATGGAGGGAATCTTCTCAAAGCGTCTTTAATTGAACATATGAACTTGATTGACGACTTTGTCCGTCACTTCAGGTACCAGAAGAAGCTTAATTTAAAGGATGGGTATCAATCATAAGCAAGATGCAGCTAGTGGATTTTATGTAGACAGCTAGTTGTAGTAACTACACTCGAGCCATTCTAGGGTACGTTGATTATGCAAGGGTCCCTCTCATTGGCATTACAAGTTGTATGGGATACTTCTCAGCTTGTGTCACCAGATAGTTGAGTCCACTTCAAGAGATAGCATATAGAGATTCCTTGGAAGATGTTACATTAAATTATCAAGATCCTTGTTTACCTACCGCTACTTTGATTCAACAACTAGTAGAACTTGTGAAGTCGTGGGAACAAGAGGATGTCAAGAAGGTAGTGAACATGTGAACATTGAGGGGTAAAGTCAGAGAATACCAAACCACCAAGAAATTAATCTATGACCTGCTAAAGAAGACTGGAAAGATTCGATATGAAGCTCCAGACGTATTCAAACATGAGCCAGAGCCAGAATACCTTTCACCTACTGAGTAGACCTACCAAGACACCATACAGGCTAGAGTTGAAGCCCAGTTCCAAGAATGCAAAAGAATCATTGAAGAATTAAAAATGGAGAATGGGAGGTTGCTAAGAGAAAACCAATTCTTAAGGAGTAAGATTCGAGAAAGAGATGTTATGATTCAAAAACTTATGAGAGAAGTTGATGAAGCTTGTCCTAGCCAAATTCGTTGACTTTTATAAATATAGGATTTGATTTCTTTTTAAAAAGATTAGTTAAGAGTTTTTTTTTTTCTTTTTGTCTATTGTATAGGCTTGATTTTATGATTATTAATAAATTTGCAGCTTCATAAAAGTCCTTATTGATTGCGCAGTCTTTTGCTCATTTTTTTTTTTTGCCTTTTAAACAAAAATAAAATAAAAAAATGATGACAAAATAACCAAAAAAACAAAAAAAAAAATAGAAAAAAGGAAAAAAAACAACAAAATTTTAATTCGCAAAAATGTCTAAAACTCAAGTCTTCGTAGGATTTTGAAGATAGCGCCTAAGTGAGCAAACTCTATTAAAAGGCTGATATTCACTCGTTCCAAAATAAGAATGTCAACTCATGGTAGTGGAAACGTCAGTTAAACCAAGCCTAACCCAAAAGTTGCAACCCTAGAAGAAAACATGAACAAGATGGCCAAACAAATTCAAGCTCTCACTCGAGCTATTGGAATTCTCAATGATCTGCAAGCATCTCAAGTCAACCCGAATCAAATTGCAAAAGAGACCCCTCCCCTTGAATTGGAAGATGAAAAATCAGTCCCCAATGTTGAGACATAGAGGAAGGAGATCGAGGAAAAACATTGAGAGATGGAAAGGAAGTTTTCGCAGAAGTTGATTGAAAAGATGAAAAACCTAAAAATGGTTAATAGGCTTCAGTAAATGGAAATGATCAATTTGCTGACATATCAAGATGATGATTTCCTGAAAAAGTTTAAAATTCTAAAGTTCAAGAAATATGATGGGATCGGTTGCCCAAAGTTTCACACTAGGTTGTATATTAGAAAGATGGGAAAATATATGATGTATGATAAGGTGATGGTCCAAACCTTTTAGGATAGCTTGATCGGGCCCGCCTTAACTTGGTATGCCTAACTAGACTTGAATGAGATCAATATATGGGATAAGTTATCTCAGGCTTTCTACAACCAATACAAGTTCAATATTAAGGTGGCTCCATCCGTGTGGGATTTTAATAATCTCCAAAAGAAGGACAATGAAAGCTTTAAAGAGTATGCTCAGAGATGGAGGGGCATGGCAGCTAGGGTAACTCCACCCTTAACAAAAAAGGATCCAACCTTTGCCTTTACCAATACTCTTGGAAGCCCATATTACCAACATTTGGTAGGTTACCCTACCTCTAACTTTGCAAAGATTGTAGCCTCGGGGTGCCAAATTGAGGAAGCTGTTGCTACTGAAAGGCTTCCTAATCCTAAAGCAACTGAGAAGAAGACACCTCCCATGAGATTTTCCAATAAAGCCAAAGAAACTATTATAAGCGTTGTTAATACCGATAACCTTATCAGACTTGCAACACCAGTAGTCATGATAGAAGGATCTAATCCCCCACCAAATCCGGATCGAAATAACCACCCACAAAGGAAATAGTTTACGTAGATCCTCATTCCTCTAAGCTAGGTTCTTACGCGATTAAGAAAAGAGAATCTCTTGACATTTGAAATATTGAAGGAAGGATAGAGATTGAGAGACTATAACCCAAAACTCTGTTATGATTATCATTTGAGGCAGGTAGGGCATTCTACAGATCGGTGCTAGAGACTTAGACATAAGATCCAGGATCTTATTGATGCTAAGTTGGTGCAATTAGACTTCATTCAAACTCCCACTCCTAATGTGGGTAATAATCCTCTACCAAATCATAGACGCTTAATTAATATGATCATCGTTGAAGTGCTTGAGCAAAAAGTTGATTTAGATAATCTCCTTATCACCATTGAAGAGGTAACTTAGAATCTAAGGTAGGCTAGATACTTACAAAATATGAATCTTAAAGATAGAACTCGAACCAGACCAGCAATATATCAATTGCTAAAGGATGGGAAGATAAAAAGGGCTAACATTATGGCTATGAGGGTTCCAAAACCATGAAAGAAATGTACTCGGAAGGAGCTTAGAAAAAGGTATGAAGTTGGAAATTTGAAGGTCGACACCTTAAGAGGGCCATTAGGAAAGTTTGAGTATTTAGTTGATTATGATGGTTCACCCGTCATATATGCTGATGAACCACCCACTGGATGGGGTTCTAAATTTAAGGTAGAAGACAATTATTACAAAAGCTAAGAAGATAACTGAGATGGTTGGAATGATTAGAGGTGAGCCTAAACCTTTAGTTTTTTAGTTCCAAAAGAGGAATGAGAATGTTGAAGAATTAGGTAAACCTAAGAAGATAGCTTTTAATGTCCTAATAGCTCCAGAGAATTACAAAGCAGCTCCTCTGGATGACCAAATGGTGAATCGAACAACTAAGTCCTCACTGCCTATGGTTGGAGGGCTTACTCGCTCAAGACAAGTCTATGACTAGAACAAGGAGGCTAAGAGAAAGTTTATTATAGAAGAGGCTTCTCAAAAGATCTTTAAGGATACAAATGAGAAAGATTAGAGCGATGACAATAAGATGGTGAAAGCTAGTGATTATAAGATTATAGATCAACTAGCTAAGGTATTAACCCAGATCTCCCTAATGGGCTTACTATTGTCATTTGATACTCACTAAGAAGCCTTAATCAACATTTTGAAAGATGTCAAAGTACTTGAAAGGATTTCCACTAAAAAGTTGGAATTAGTAGTTAACTCAGTGTTTGCAATGGATCGAATTTCATTTTCCAGATGAGTTAGGCAAAGAAGGTGATCAGTACAGAAAACCCCTCTTCATAGTGGTCAAGTGTATAAGGAGAATTGTTGCTCGGGTACTGATTGATAATGGTTCTTCACTGAATGTGTATCCTTTGGTGACATTAAATTTTCTTAAAGTGGATTCAATTGAGATAAAGCCCAGCTCAATTTTAGTAAGGGCTTTTTAGGATCAAAGAGGGAGATACTTGTAGAAATCAGACTATAGGTCAAGGTCGGGCCGCAAATGTTCACTATTCCATTTCAAGTCTTAGATATACCTCGAACCTACAATCTTCTATTGGGAAGGCCATAAATTCACTCAGTGAGGGCAATTCCATCTAGTTTACATCAGAAGGTGAAATTCATAGTCGATGGGCATTGATCACTATTCTTGGGAAGCAAGACTACAAAATTCACGAAGAGATGGCTATTCCATATCTCAAGAGTGAGGAATTGGAGGATCTAAGATTGCAGACTTTTTATAAGGTTGGCATGATTGAAGTATCAAAACAAGGGGTACGGGATCGCTCAAAACAACCTAAAAAGCAGATTGAAACATTTGGGCTCAAATATGAGCCCACTGAGGAAGAAATCCAAGAAATGAAGGCCAAAACCAAAAGGAAGAGAGGAGATCAGCTATATCATGCTCGTATGGATTTTCCAAACATCCGCCAATCATTCCCAATACCAGTATGCATTCAAGAACTCGAAGTAGCCAGTTTAGCCAAAGCTTTAGCTAGGCAATGCAACATCAATTTGAACAAGGAGAAAGATATTGCCTTTTTATTTACTCTTCAGATTCGATAAAAATGATGAACATAATGGATATCTCGTGCCTATAAACGATGAAAGTACCAATATCACCTTTAGCATTACGGGGTCAAACATTGGAGATGATATTGAGATCCCAAGCAAAACACAAGAGAGTTAGCATCGATTTGAACAGGATAGAGTGATCATTAATGAACTGATAGTTGTGATTAATTTGGGAATAGAAGAGAATCTACGAAACTTGAAAATTAACAATAATCTAGCAGATGATCAAAAGCAGGGATTGTCAAGATTATTATCAAAATACTTGGATATATTCGCCTGGTCCTATGAAGACATGCCTGGTTTGGATTTATCGATCGTGGTTCACAAGTTGCTTACAGGAGATGATATTAAACCAAAAAGGCAAAAGTTTAGGTGGTTTAGGCCAAACATACCCTTTAAAATAAAAGAAGAAGTAAAGAAATTACTAGAAGTTGGGTTCATAGAAGTGTCAGACTACCCCAAATGGGTAGCCATTGTAGCGCCAGTGTTCAAGAAAAATGGGAAAGTTAAGATATGTGTGGACTTCCATGACAAGTAACACCTAAGGATAATTTCCCCTTATCACACATTGATGTATTGGTGGACAACACGATTGGAAATCATGTTTTCTCATTAATGGATGGTTTCTCCATATATAATCAAAACCATCTTTGTTACCACTTTGAGAATGTTTTGTTATTGCATGATGCCTTTTGAGTTGAAGAACACTAGGGAAACTCATCAACGAGATATGGTTTCTTTGTTTCATAACATGATGTATCAAGAAATCGAAGTTTATGTAGACGATATGATTGCCAAATCTAAAGAGGATAAGAATCATGTTAATGTTTTGCTAAAACTATTTGAGCGGTTAAGGAAGTTTCAACTAAAGCTAAATCCAGAAAATTACACCTTTGGAATAATCTCAGCAAATTATTAGGTTTTGTAGTTAGCAAAAAAGGGATCGAAGTGGACCCAGACAAAGTCAAGGCAATCGTGAACATGCCTACGCCAAAGACTGTAAAAGAAGTTTGGGAACTGTTGGGGAGGTTGAATTACATTGCTTGGTTTATATCATAACTAACTAATAAGTATAAGCCATTATTCAAACTTTTATGGAAGAATCCAACAATATGTTAAACTTAGGGTTTGTTATTTGATTCTGATGAGAACAAAACAAAAAATGTATATCTAAATAAGTTGTATTTGAAGAGAACAAAACAAGTAGATGATTAAACTAAGTATTATTTAATTATATTGAGATAATTAAATAAAATCAATTAGCTTACTTAATGATTAGATATATCAATTATATCTACAAGAAATCTAATCTTTTAAGTGGTAATCAAATGATCTTGAAGTTAGAATGCAAAGAGTATTTGTTTGTTGTGTATGAGAAAAATTTTCATGTAACATTTAGCCTACCGGGTTGATGGCTCAAGTTAGAACTAGGCTAACGGTATAAAGCCTTGGAAAACATAAAGAAAAGCTCATTGAGTTGGAGGAATCAGATTGCCGGTTCACTTGCAAGTAGAGTATTTCTTACCAGCTTGCTAGTAGTTTAGAGTACTAGCATGCCAGTGAGTCAGTTTCAAGTAGTCGTTAGAGCATTTAATGTGTGGCAACGGGAAGAATTTAATGAATTGTTATAAAGCTCAACAACCTAACCAAAAGCTAAGAAGATTCGATATTCTATTACAATTTAAAAACATTTTCTTACATTCTTGAGTTGATTTCTACTTGTCATTGGTCTCTTATACACATATTTGCTATCAAACAAAAAGAAACATAGTTGTAGTGTTTAAAAGTCCTCACATTTGTAATCTTGAGTCAAGAAAGTGATACTCTTGAGTTAGTTGTGTGTAAAAGAGATTCTGTAAGCTTGTGTAGCTCTTGGAGCAAATTGGATTGTGAAATCAATAAAGTGAAAGTGAAGTCCTCAATTGGAGGCATTGTATATCCATAGAGACTAAGGGGCAGTTTGAACTCTATGTTAAATTTGGGCTTGATCTTCTTTATCCCTATCTCTTTAATTTCTGCATTTATTATTGTTCTATTATTACTTTGATTACTCTTATTATTGCATTTAGTCATTTATATAAAAAAAAAATTGAAATTTGTCCTTAAACTCAATTTGCCCCCCCTCTTGAGTTAGCCTAGTGTTCTTCAATTGGTATCGGAGCTAGTCTCTAATCACTTGCTTAATCACATATTAGAGTAAAGATCATGTCATCTAATGCATTAGGCTTCTTGGAAGGATAAGCAATCAATAAGACTCCTCTCTTAACCAATAGCAATTATCCATATTGGAAGTGTAGGATGTCCATATTCTTAAAAGCACAAAATAGACTATTATGGAGCATGGTTAACCAAGGACAATTTAAGATAGAAGGAAAAGAAGAAAGAGATTACTCGGATGATGATTAGAAATTTCTCGATCTAAATGAAGTTGCCATGAATATTTTACATTGTGCCATAAATGAAAATGATTTCAATAAAATATGTACATGTAAAAGTGCCAAAGGAATATGGGATGAATTACAAAGTACATATGAAGGAACTAGTAGAGTAAGAGATACAAAAATAAGTTTATTGTGTGGACAATTTGAAAAATTTAAGATGGATCCAAACGAAACAATTGATAAGATGCATAATAGATTCATCAGTATCATCAATCTTTTTAGTGTTCTTGAAAAGACATTTACTAACCTTGAAATAAATTCCAAAATCCTTAGATATTTGCTAAGAGATTGGGAAGCTAAGAGAATCGCAATCTAGGAAGCTCATGATCTTAATGAAATGTCAAAAGAATAACTCCTTGGAATACTTAAGACACATGAGATGGTAAAGAAACAAGGAGAGAAGTCTATAAAGAAAACAATTGCTCTAAAAGTCACGGAGGAAAACTCAAGTGATGAAGAAAGTGAAGACAATGATGAGGTCGCAATGTTGACAAAGAAGTTTAAAAAGTTCATGAAATTCAATAAAAGAATCAAGAAAGATAAGGATGGATATGGATCATTTTCTAAGTTTAAGAAGGAAAAAAGAGAAGTTATCAAATGCTACAATTGTCAAAAGGCAGGACATATTCAACAATATTGTCTATGCTTAAGAAGGCTAATAAAGAGTAAAAAAGGTAAGCTATGATAGCAACTTGGAGTGATGGGGACTCTAGCAACTCTGATAATGAAACTTGCTTCATGACTCTGAATGATGATGAGGTATGCTCTCTTTTACATGACTCCTCCTTTAATGAACTTAGGTATATGTATGATGAATTATTGAAAGAATTCATAAAAGTGTAAAAGAAGAATAAAGTGTTGAAGCAAATGATGAGTGAAGCAGGTGATGAGTTTGATATTATCAAAAGTGAATACAATAAATTAGTTGATGTAAAAGAAGAATTAGAAGAAAACAATAAATATTTGAAAATTGAAAATGAGAGATTGACAAAAGAAAATATAGAGATAAGTACTAGAAATAATGAATTGATAAATGAAAATGGAAAATTAAAAGAGGTTAACAAGAATTTTGAAAAAGAAATAAAACTTGAAGTAAAAAACGATGAAGGTGTGATAGAGAAACTAAGTCGACTTGAAATTGAAAATTCAATTCTAAGAACTAGCTCAGATGACTCAAGAAAAACAATGGCAAAATTTGTAGATGGCGAAAAGAATTTGGATAAAATCCTTAGAACACAAAGGCTAAGTTTAAACAAAACCAGAATAGGTTATATTAAGGAAAACATGTATAGAACATACAAGAGCTATTTTGTTAAGGCATCAAATAAAAATTATAATTATTGTGGAAGATATGGTCATATTGCTCACACATGTGCATTACATTGTAATATCTCCTTATGCAACAAAAATAAAATGGTTTGGGTCCCTAAGAGATAAGCTTACAATATAACAACTAACCCCAAAGGACCCAAACTAAAGTGGGTACCAAAGAGATAATCGCTTGTTTTGTAGGATCCTTTAAGGCATAACAACAAATAGATCTTAGATAGCAGTTACTCAAGACATATGACAAGAGACGCATCCAAGTTCACATCTATAAACTTGAAGTATGGAGGAAGCGTAACCTTCGGAGATAATCGAAAAGCTCATGTCATTGGTGAAGGTAATATTGGCATTAATAATGATCTTACTATTAAGCATGTGTTACTCGTTAATAATTTAAAATATAACTTACTTAGTATTAGTCAATTATGTGACATAGGATATAAAGTAATCTTTCATGCATCAAAGTGTTCTATTAAAAACATTAACAATGACCAAATCTGTTTTGAGGGGTATAGACGAGGAAACATCTACAAAATTGACTTTAATATGTTTTCATGCTCTCTTGAGACTTGTCTATCCACTCAAAACAACAATAGTTGGTTATGGCATAGAAAGATAGGACATGCTAGTATGGATATCTTATCAAAACTAGCCAAAAGGAATCTTGTTAAAGAATTACCTAAGATTAGTTTTGATAAAAATAGAACATATCAAGCATGTCAATATGGCAAACAAACCAAATCATCTTTCAAATCAAAAGAAGCCATCTCAACTTTTAAGCCACTCCAACTACTACATATGGATTTATTTGGTCCAACCCAAACTTTAAGTTTGGGAGGAAAAAGATATACCTTGGTCATAGTTGATGATTTCACTAGATACACTTAAACCTTCTTCCTTGCTAACAAGGATGAAACTTATCATATGTTCTTGAACTATAGCAAGAAGGTTCAAAATGAAAAAGGTCTTTCTATTGTCTCTATAAGAAGTGACCATAAAGGAGAATTTGAAAATCTTAATATGAAAGATTTTTGTAATAAAAATGGAATAGAACATACCTACTCGGTACCTAGAACTCCGCAACAAAATGGAGTTACCGAAAAGAAAAAATAAGACCCTTATGGAAATGGCTATGACCATGCTTTGTGATAATAACCTACCTAAATATTTTTGGACAGAAGTCATCAATACGTCTTGTTACATATCAAATCATGTTTTCATTAGACCAATTCTTAAGAAAACCCCCTATGAGCTTTGGAAAGACAAAGACCTAACATATCATATTTTCATCCTTTTGGAATGAAATGTTATGTTCTCAATAACGAAAAGGAACGATTAGGAAAGTTTGACTCAAAGTTACATGAAGGTGTTTTTCTTAGTTATTCTCTTACTAGTAAAGCTTATAGAATATATAACACGAGAACATTTGTTGTAGAGGAGTCAATTCATGTTGCATTTGATGATACTTGTATATATAAAGAGTCCAATGATGAAGTAGAAAACATCGGTGCTCATTTGGACAATCTTGGTCTTAACAAGAATCAATCCAACTCAATTAAAAAGGAATTCTCTAGGTAAGATGAAATCATTAACAACTCTAACTTAGATTTACCTAGAGAATGAAAGTTTGTGAAAAATCATCTTAAGGATTAAATAATAGGATAACCATCCAATAGGGTTCAAACTAGAGCCTCACTTAAAAATCTAAGTAATGTAGTTTTCTTATCTCAACTTAAACCAAAAAATATAGATGAAGCTCTAAAAGATGAATTTTAGATTCAAGTTGAATTTTAGATTCAAGTTATGCAAAAAAAGCTAAATCAATTTAGTAGAAGTGAGGTATGGAACTTAATATCTAAACCAAAAGATAAATTGGTTATTGGAACAAAATGGGTTTATAGAAACAAACTTGATGAAACCGGTATAATAACTAGAAACAAGGCTAGGTTAGTTGCTAAAGGCTATAATCAAGAAGAAGGGATAGATCTTGATGAGACCTTTGCCTCCGTTGCAAGACTAGAAGCCATTAGGATGCTTTTGGCATTTGCGGCTCACAAAGATTTCAAACTATATCAAATAGATGTTAAAAGTGTCTTTCTAAATGGCTTCATTAAAGAAGAAATATATGTAGAGCAACTACTGGGTTTTGAGGATAATGAATTCCCAAACCATGTATATAAGCTCAATAAAGCCTTGTATGGACTAAAGCCTTATATGGACTAAAGCAAGCTTCTAGAGCTTGGTATGAAAGATTAAGTAACTTCTTGATAAAGAATAATTTCACTAGAGGGAAACGTGACACAACTCTATTTATTAAACAACACAATGATCATATACTAATTGTTCAAATAGATGTTGATGACATTATGTTTGGTGCCACTCACATGGATTTAGTAAATGAGTTTGTCCAATGTATGAAAAATGAATTTGAAATGAGTATTATAGGAGAACTCAACTATTTCTTAAGCCTTCAAGTTAAGTAAACCAAAGATGGAATCTTTATTAACTAAGGCAAATATACCAAAGAACTCTTAAAAAGGTTCAAAATGGATAATTGCAAGACTAAGCCAACTCTAATGTGCACCACCTTAAAACTTGACAAAGATGAGAATGGAAAGAACATTTGTGAAAAGATGAATAGGGGTATGATAGGAAGTCTTCTATATTTAACTACATCTAGGCCGAATATCATGTTTGCTATATGTCCATGCGCATGGTTTCAATCTTGCCCTAAAGAATCCCACTTGAATGCGGTTAAACACATTTTTAAGTATCTTGTGGGCACCATTGAAATCGGCTTGTAGTATCTCAAGTTCACCTCACTTAATCTTATTGGATATTCCAATGCCGACTTTGTTGGTTGCAAAGTCGATCGGAAAAGCACTAACGTAACATGTCATTTCCTTAGTAATTCATTAGTATCATGGCACTTAAAGAAACAAAACTCAGTAGCACTTTCTACTGCTGAAGCTGAATACATAGCAGCTAGTAGTTATTGTACTCAAGTTTTATGGATGAAGCAAACCTTAGTTGACTATGGTTTGAAATTGACCAATGTTCCAATAAGATGTGACAATATAAGTGCTATCAACTTGACCAAAAATCCAATTCAACATCCTAGGACTAAGCATATAGAAATTAGACATCATTTTATTCGTGATTATGTGCAAAACAATGATATTTGCTTAGAATTTATTGATATTAGCAATCAAATAGCCGATATCTTTACAAAACCCTTAAGTAAGGAAAGATTTTGCACTCTAAGAAGAAAATTAGGAATGATCTTGCAAGATGAGTACTAGACACACAAGAACCAACATGGCCTTCTTGAATAACATTAACTTGCTAAGTAAGTTAATCGGAAAATATCACACTATAAGGTATAAGAAACATGATCATATGGCTTTTATGCATTAAGTATCACATTTAACATGTTTTGGGTACACTTGAAGTCATTCATGCTTATCCAAGTTTATATATGCACAAAATTATCATGCATTGGTTTCCATGCCCAAAATCGGGGCTTACATGTCTATTTTCATCCTTAAATCATGTTTGAGTGGTCAAACCAACTTAATTTGAATTTCATGCATACTTGACCTCTCTAGACCCTTTTTAGGTTCTATGTACAAAATGGAGCATTTCTTGTTTATATGAAGTTTGCTTAGCTTGATCATGTCTCTTTTGTGTCTCTCAATGTCTTTGAACATATTTGAAATATGAACTTTTCTTAAACATTGAGAAAGGATCTCCACTTGCTCTCTAGCCACTTGCATGATTAAGGAACTCAAGTAGTCATTTCACAATTTGTAGAGCCTTAAAGCTATATTTTGTGCTTACCATACTCAAACATGTATTTGAAACTTGCTTGACATGTTGGTGTGCAAAAACTCAATGTTTATGCACCTATTTTGCTCATACATGGACACTTTCACTTTATCATGAATTATTTGGTTTTATGGATTTGATTCAAATAAATCTTGGCTATCTAGTTAAAAATTGAGTTTTTTAAGCCTTAATGGACTCAAATAAACTTGTTTGAAGTGTTAAGATGTTCCTTAAATCTTTACAAATCAAATTAAATCAGTAACTTTGCTCAAACAAGTAGTCTTGCTGCTTTTCTGCAAACAACTGGCATGCCGATTATACAATTCACCAGCTTGCTAGTATATCTGCGTTTTTAACAACTTGATTTTGCTTCTGTTCTCTTAGTTGGCATATCGGAATTCCCAAGTACTAGCAAGTCGGTATACTGCTCTCCTTTTTCATTTTCTTTTTTTGTTCTGTGCTTGTAATCAGCAAGTCGGTCCATATCATTACTGGCATGCCAATATACTCCACTCCTAAAGTAACTCATTTTGCTTCTATTCTCTTAACTGGCATGCTGGCTCATCCAAATACCGGCAAGTCGATTATTTAGTTTTCAGGTGCGACTTAAAGTTATGTCGCACCATCTTTCCCTCATCTTTCTTCCACAAAAACCCCTTTTCTCCTTCCCCAAACCCTAATCCATTTCTCTCTCTTTGATTTATCTCTTTTCCTCTATCAAAATCTAAAATTTCCTCCATCAATCAACTCTCCACTCTCTCATCTTTCACTTTCTCTTCATCTTTCATCAATCTTCTCTCTCTTCTTCTTCCTCTCTTCACTTTCTCTCTCTACCCATACCATTCAAACCGTCACACCATTATATACCATCAACCCACCTCCACCGTCACAATGGCTTCTATTACCCCCACTCTCCTCCTTACCATACACGTCCATACACATCTATACCTTTTCAACCCTCATGGCATCGCATGTTGCTCATGGTTTAGCTAATAACCACCTCTTTCCCTTTCAACAACACTCTCAACACTTTGAAAAATTGTCAATCTAGAGGTTGATACTAGCATTGTTTATCCACCGGAGGTGCTCAAGGAATTTCACATTCCCAACTTTCTCAGGGTCATCACCAATCATGTCTTCGATATCCTTCGGCTTCTTCATAAGGTACACAATGATGCTATTAAGTATTTTTACTGTAATATGTCGGATTCTCTAGATGATCAGGGTAAATCGAAACTAAAAATGATTCTGAGTGATGAGTTACATTGTAGTGTCCTCTATACTTATGTTTGCGGTACTTTAATTACTATTACGCTTAAAGATATTTGTGGTCTTATTGGTGCTGTTATTGGTGGGACGGAAGTAAATGTAAATTACTATGGGGCAAAATTCTATAAGAGAGTCTTTAGATTTAAAGGCATTGGAGCAGATTGGGGAAAAACAAAAAATTTGGCTACCATCCGCCTCAACCTTAGGACAAAAATCCTCCACCATATTGTCATTTACAGCTATTATCCTCGTCGAGGCCAGTAATCCAACGTCACCCCTCAAGACTTATGGATTTTGTATTATTTGATAATGAATAAGCAGATTGATTTTTTCAGTATTGTGGTCCAATGCTTTAAACATATAACCAACAACCCATCTTAAGCTTTTCTTCGCTTTGGGTGATTGGTTATATAATTGCTTATAAGAAAGGGTGTTCAGTTTCCTTCCCCCCTACAAGTAGCTCGAGTCAAGCACTTAGAATTAATTGATGTTTGTAAGGGGATTTGGAAGAAATTAGGGAACAACTAGGTTCGAAGGAAAGACCTTCCTCCTCTTGATCTTAGCTCTACACGTTGTACTCAGGATCCTATCACTTCTTCTAATGAGCCAGGCAGTCCTAGTGCTTATACTCACTCTGGTGCAACTCCAAGCCGTATTACCTCTCCTCCACCTGAAGGTTCTTCTCACTAGCCTCTATATGACTATAGGTTCCCTTTTTTTGATCTGACTGCTCCTCTAGCTTCTCAGCATCCTTTTTAATTAGTACTTAAAGATGCGCTACAATCAGCTTCAAGAGAACATTCATAATCACTTACACAATAGGTTTCAAGGACTTTATTGTCATTTCTAGCTGGACTACATTACCTATCTTACCCTTTTCCTCCTTCAGCTAAGGGCAATGATCCTCCTACCGCTTAGTCATGCACTTCAGCTTTTTATCATTTCTTTACTCTTTTGTTTAAAGAACTTAGTCTTTGGCCACTTTTTCATTTCGTTGTTGTTTTGTAAACTTTGGTCCTCGATGGGCCTACTCTTTATATTGGTTGTTTATGACTTCTTTTGAAAGTTCTGTTTGCTTTTTTGCTGTTTTGTTTAAGGACTTGACCTTTGGCTACTTTATTTCTTTTGTGTGTATTGAGAACTTTCGTCCTTATTGGACCTACTTTTACTATTGGATATTTGTGGCCTTTGTAATGTCTTTACTATATGTAGTTGTCCATTGCTGGTTGTTTTCGTGCTCTTTTCAAGTCGTATATGTTTTTTATTTTCTTCTTGCACGGAGCATATTCTCTGGCATAAGCCGAAACTCTGTCGAATTTTTAACTTGAATTTTGTTCCCTCTTCACCGCCTGGATCCTCCTCCTTTTTGATGAGGCCAAAGGGGGAGAATAATTCAAGTCATTCATTGGTTAATTCAAGTCGATAGTCTAAATTTTACAATTGCATTTATTGGTTAATTATAAGTAAATTAGATAATGGTCATTCCTTGTTAACTCTTAGACAGATACATTATAGCTTTAGCAAATTTATTATATCAACTTATCATGAAAAAGATCAATTCTCACCTTTTTACTCAATCTTATTCAATCATTGATCATCTTGAATTTCCCTTGATAAATTAAGGGAGAGCATTAGATTGAGAGAGAGCTCTTAAAAGAGTTTTGTCCTCATAAAAAAGGGGGAGAATGTTGAACTTAAGGTTTATTATTTGATTTTGATAGAAATAAAACAAAAAATGTATATCTAAACATGTTGTGTTTGAAGAGAACAAAACAAGTGGATGATTAAACTAAGTATTATTAATTGTATTAAGATGATTAAATAAGATCAATTAGCTTACTTAATGATTAGATATATCAATTATCTCTACAAGAAATCTAATCTTTTAAGTGGTGATCAAATGATCTTGAAGTTAAAATGCAAAGAGTATTTTTTTATTGTGTATGAGAAGAATTTTCAAGTGACATTTAGCCTACTAAGTTGACAGCTCAAGGTAAAACTAGGTCAATGACATAAAGCTCTGGAAAACACAAAGAAAAGCTCACTGACCTAGAGGAATTGGCTTGCCGGTTCACTTGCTGGTAGTTCAGAGTATTGACATGCCAGTAAGTTAGTTTCAAGTAGCCGTTGGAGCATTTAATGCGCGGCAATGGGAAGAATTTAATGAGTGTTATAAAAGCTTAACAACCCAACCAAAAGCTAAGAAGATATAATATTCTACTGCAATTTAAAAACATTGTCTTACATTCTTGAGTTGATTTCTACTTCTCATTAGTCTCTTATACACCAATTTGCTATCAAACAAAAAGAGACATAGTTATGGTGTTTAGAAGTCCTAACATTTGTAATCTTGAGTGAAGAAAGTGATACTCTTGAGTTAGTTGTGTGTAAAAGAGATTGTGCAAGCTTATGTAGCTCTTGGAGCAATTGGATTGTGAAATCAATAAAGTGAAAGTAAAGTCCTCAATTGGAGGCATTATGTATCCATGGAGACTAGAAGGCAATTCGAACTCCACATTAAATCCAAGCTTAATCTTCTTTATCCCTATTTCTTTAATTTTTGCATTTATTATTGTTCTATTGTTGCTTTGATTACTCTTATTATTGCATTTAGTTATTTATATTGAAAAAGAATTGAAATTTGTCCTTAAACTCAATTTACCCCTCCTCTTAAGTTTAACCTAATGTTCTTCACAATAGAGTGGGATGAAGAATGTGAGCAAGCGTTTGCTAAAATCAAAGAATATCTTATGAATCCACCAATACTAGTCACTCTTACATCGGGATGGCCATCAATTCTCTACTTGACAATTCTCCCCAAATCGATGGGATGTATGTTGGGGCAGAGAGATGAGATAGGTAGAAAAGAGCATCCTATATATTACTTAAGCAAGAAGCTTACAAAAGGCGAACAGAAATTCTTAGAGGTGGAAAGAACATGTTGTGCCTTAGTATGGGTAATGCATAGGCTTACGCAATACACTCTTTATTACTCAATAGAGTTGTTGACAAAACGTGACCTATTGAGATATTTAGCAAAAAAGCCGGCATTGATCGGGAGAATATCGAAGTGGCAGATGTTGCTCTCTGAGTTTGATATCAAATAAGTAAATTAGAATTCAATCAAAGGACAGACAGTGGCTAATCAATTGAAAATACTTGCTAGAAGATGAAGATGATGGTTTAGAAGCTCAATTTCCCGACAAAAATGTGATGGTGGTGAATGAACTGAGTGGTGAAAAATTAGAATGGAGAATGTATTTTGATGGAGCAGCCAATGTGCTCGGATGTGGGATAGGAGCAATATTAGTATCACCTAAGGGTGATCATTTCCCTGTGGCAGCCAGGGTAGCATTTCCATATACGAATAACATGGCAAAATATGAAGCCTGCATTTTGAGGCTCAAAATGGCACTAAACATAGGTATACAAAAGCTTGAAGTGTATGGAGATTCCTCTCTTATAATTCTCCAAATTCTAAGAGAATATAAGACAAAAGACGAGAAGTTGATACCTTATCATGAGTATTTAGGAAAGCTGATTGAAAGATTCCAAGAAATTTCATTCACTTACATTCCAAGAACCCAAAATCAATTTATTGATGCACTAGCTACGTTAGCATCAATAGTGAAGGTCACGGATGGGATAGAAATTTAGCCCCTAAAGATTGAGATAGAAGAAAGACAAGCTTTTTGTTTAACCATTGAAGAGAAGGAACCAAAGAAGCCTTAGTATTATGATATCAAAAAGTTACTTCAAATGGGTGAGTTCCTTGATGGAGCTGATAGGAAAGATAGAAAAGCTTTAAGGAGATTGGCTGCTCATTTGCTATTAAGTGGGGCTACATTATACAAAAGATCACCTAATACAACATTGCTAAGATGTGTAAACGAAGAAGAAGCTGAGAAGTTAATGAAAGAAGTGCATAAAGGGGTGTGTAGTCCTCATATGAATAGGTACATATTAGCTAGGATAATTGTAAGGATGGGATATTTTTAGATGACGATGGAATCAGATTGTATCAAGCACGTAAGGCATTATTATCTGTATCAGGTATATGCTAATAAAATCAACGCTTCTCCCTAAGAATTACATGCATTGTCAACCCTTTGGCCTTTCTTAGTGTGGGGAATAAATATGATTTGTCCAATTTCACTAACAACTTCGAATGAGCATAAATTCATTCTAGTCATAATCGACTATTTTACTAAGTAGGTGGAAGCAATGTTGTATGCTATAGTGACTAAAGGAGTAGTAATCAAATTTCTGCAAAGAGATATCATTACCAGATACGATGCACCTAAGTCTATTATTATGGACAACAGGTCAAATTTGAACAACAAGCTGATAGCTGAAGTATATAGCCAATTTAAGATCAACTATAGAAACTCAACTTCATATCGACCTCAAATGAACGGGGCAATTGAAGCCACCAATAAGAATATCAAGAGAATCATTGAAAAAATGACAATCACTTACAGAGATTGGTATGAGATGCTTCCCTTTGCTCCCATGGTTACAAAACCTTAGTCAAAACCTCTACAGGTGTAACACTTTATTCATTGGTATATGGGACTGAAGCGGTACTACCATTAGAAGCAGAAATACTTTCATTCCAAGTGTTGGTAGAAATTTAACTCGATAAAGTGGAACGAGTGAAGAAGCGAATGGAGCATTTGAACCTCCTAGATGAGAGGAGGCTTACACTAATATGTCATGATTAATGTTACCAATAGAGGATGATTCGAGCCTTTAACAAGAAGGTGCACCCGAGGTACTTCAAGGAAAGAAATTTAGTGTTGAAGAAAGTATTGCCAAATATAAATGACCCTAGGGGAAAATTTTCTCCGAATTATGAAGGCCCTTATGTGGTAAAAAGGGTATTGTCGGGAGGTGCATTAATGTTAATGGAAATGGATGGTTTGAAATTAAGGGGACCTGTGAATTCAAATGCAATTAAATTGTATTATCCATGAAAACTAAGTTCAATAAAAATATCAATTTTTCTTGAGAATTGTTTATGGTTAATATTTCATCGTTTACAAGCAAAGCAAAGTTGAAGTTGATATTCATGAATGTTCTCAAATTTGGATAGTCATTGACTGACAAACACTTCACCAATAAATCTATGTATACCATGATTATTAGCCTCATACACTTAAACACCAAACACTTACCAATGAACTTAAATTACCAAATAAATTGAAGTCAAATGCTCTTAATGATTTAATCTAGTTTTTTCTAAAGGAGACTTATTTTTCAAGAATCATAAAGGTGGAAATTGAGACCCAATGACGATAAAAGCAGAATCAATAGATGAGCATTGTATGACTAAAAGACTCATTAAGAAAAAGTTTTAATCATGAAGAAGACCTTATCCCAAGAAGAAAATGAAAAAGAAAAAAGAAAGAAGAAGCAAGCACAATCTTGAGGAAATACTTTGGTGATATTTTGTTATCTGAATGAGTGAATATCAAGAGTCAATGTGAGGTATGCCGATTGATTGCTATCTATGAATTCTCCATTCCCAAGTAAAATGATCCTAAAGTCCTTGAAAGAAATATTTAGAAGAATTAAGAAGTTTTTTTGAAATCTCAAAGAGATCTATTTTCTTTGGATCGTCTATCACACCAAAACAAATTAATTGACCCCTGGTGGGTTTACCCTATCCTTTCAAGATATGCACCCTATCTTTTGCCCTGTCCTTTCAAGACAGGCACCCTTTTACCCCATCCTTTTAAGACAGACCCCTTATTTCTTTGCCCTATCTTTTCAAAATAGGCATCGTATTCCTTATCTTTATCCTTTCAAGATAGGCCTCCTCCTAACCTTTTGCCCTGTCTTTTCAAGACTGGCTCTCTTTTACCCTATTATTTTAAGACGGGCCTCCTATTCCTTAGCCTTATCCATTCAAGATAGACCTCTTACTCCTGAGCCTTATCATTTCAAGATAGGCCCTCTTATTCCTTTGCCCCATCCTATTAAGACAGGATTTTCTATTCCTCTGCTACGTCCTTTCAAGACAAAGAGTTTATTTTTTACATCGACCTTTCAAGTCAATATCTTTTTACCTCATCATTTCAAAATAAGATATTGCTCAGTTGACCATTTAAGTTAGTAATCTTCACCCTATCAATTCAAGATAGGATTTGATAAAAATGGGTATTTCTTTTGTCTTTATAGCGAAGTTTTAATCAAACCTCACTATAAAAAGAGGTAGCTGTAGACACCTTATTTTTTCTATTTTTATTTTAATATTCTTATCATGATAGATTTACAAATAAAAATAAAAACAAAATAAAATAAAATAAAAAATAATAAAAATGAAAATTGAAAGAAAATAAAAAATAAAAGTCAAGCTAAATCGAGTCGCTTAGGGTCAGGTTAGATAATGGTGTATATTCAATTTAATAAATTCTAAGTTTTAAATAGTCAGGCTTCATTAAAATATTTCTTTAGTCCAGTCCAATATAAAGCGTATTTTTATTTAATTTATATTGGGCTAAATAGACTTAAGATTTATTAAATGGATTAATGTGTATTTTGGGCTAAATCAAGTTAGACTGAATCGAGCCAAAAAATAAAAAGCCCAAATCAATGTATGGTTTCTAGAAACTAGATTGAATTTTCAATGAATCCAAATTGAGTATTATTATATTATTTTATCTTGGATTTGTTAAGATTAAATCTATAATAAAAAAGATCCAAAAGATCTAAATTAATGGCTTATAAATAATGGATAGTAAGCTATAAAAAGATATGTTTTCAAATTCATACACAAATCCCGAAGTCACATGCAGTCCAATCACCCACATACAACTAGCCCCCAAAGCACTACACTCTACCGTCCCTCATAAGTACTGACACATACATCCCTCACACTACCGCACACACTCATTGATCACACTATAGCATACACTCACCAATCATACTGCCACACATCCTTACCACAACTAGCACACACTGACATACATACATCCTGACACATGCACATACTCACATCGTCGCAAAGACTCATCTACTGATCATGATCAAATTTCAACACACATGTACGATCAGATTTCAGCACACATACGTCCAAATTTCAACACACTGTATGTCCAAGCCAATATACACACAATTTATACATACGTAAAGTTCACGATCCAACACATAAATAGTCCGCTCATGTATTGATACGTACATCTACGATCAATTCACAACATACACATTCGATCACACATGCGATCCGACACGCTTAGATAAATTATTTTAATTATTTATTTATCTTGTTAATTAATCGTTTAGTTTTACTAACTTATTTTTTTTTTTAGCGAAGGTTGTTTTTAGATTAATTGTAGTTTTTTTTCTTTCAAATTTCATGTTTTTTTTTTAGTTAAATTGCATTGTTTAGAAAAATGTTACATATCTTTTCTCCAAAATTCATATCTTCTTTGAAGATACATATCTTAGTATATTTTGCATGTGGGATTTAAAAAAAATCAATTTTGACATGTTGATTATTTTAAAAAAAATAAAAAAAATCTTAATTCGAGTTTTCAAAATATTTAGTTAGTTAGGGTTTTCAAAAGATTTAGTTAGTTGGGGGTTTTTTTAAAATAGATTTGAGAAATTAGTTTTTATAGGTTTTTTCTTAAAAAATAATAATTTGATAACTAACGTAAATCTAGCTCAATTTCTTTTAAAAAAGATCCATCTACTAAATCTTTTCTAAAAAAAGAACTACGTTAGTTTCATCCTGATTAGTAATTATGTAAGCACTTCTAAGGTAACCATATAAAAAATATTATAAATTTTTTTTCTCTTTTTCTTAAAAATTCGTAATTAAAAATCATAAAAAAAAATCATTTTAGTTATATATTTGGCATATCTATACATATTTTAGCACTTTTAGAAAAATAATAAAAAAATAACGCCAATGAGTTTTTTTATTTTTACATAATGACTTAGTCTTAATAAGTTAGCTTCTAAACTTAGTTTTTTCTAGTTAATTTTCTAAAAATTATTTTTTTTAGAATATCCATAAATTAGTAGCTAAATTAGGATTTTTCCACCTGAAAACTCTAATTTCACTTGTTACACGTTTAACTGGTTGACGACTCTAATTTTTCTAAATATTTTTGTTTTAAAAAAATTTAAGAAAAATGATTCCTTAATTTAATGTCAAGTATTTTATATTAAGTGAGCTGGGCTTATTATAAATAAATTAAGGAAAATCAAAATGTGGCTCGACAATAAGCGATAAGCTAGTTAAGTGAAATCAATGGTTCGTATTTAAACTATATATTTTTGTGAGTTCGTGGTATTTTTCATGGAATTAATCGTGCTCGTATACTATTTATTATGAATTTTTCTAATATAAGCCTATATATTAACCTAATATGTGACATAGTAAATAATGCTATTAAGATATTTGTTAAATTCATATAAGATTAGTATTTTCGGTATATAACAGATGATGGCTAAGTTTGGGAAGTATGATTTTTAGTTTAGAATTAAAGCTTATTTAGGTTAATTACGAAGTTGTGAAAACGTACCTTCAAATGGCAGCAAGAAAGGAAAATTTTGAACTTATAACCATATTGATCGGTCTTATTTCTTAAGATATTTTAATAATACTCGAAATAATGATCGTGACAATATAAATTTTACTAAAATCAGATAAGAAATTAAAAAGATACAATCAATTGAAGTTTAGAAACATAATATTGGAAAGAAAAGCAAACACAAATCGATAAGGGTTTGGTTTCGACTTATAGTTAAATTAGGGACTGTCTGCTTTTTTCTAAATATAATAAGTGAGGAAGGACCATATCATGAAGCCTAAAATTTGCACTACTATTAAGTCTCGGTAAGTAGATAATTTTATTTTTGTGCAAATAAACCTATATCTATTTGACTTGTAGTCAATTGTGTCATGATTATGGTTGATTGATTGGATATATTATTTTGTTGTATGTGTATTGATTGAGTGAAGTATTTCTTCATGTATGATTGAAATGTTAAGGCATCTTATTGCTTGGAAAACTTGGAAATTTTGGAAATTGATTTGTCCTTCTAAGTGTTCACTTGAATGAACTTTATACGAAAGATTGAATTGTAAGGCTTAGATATAAAGCTGGCTAGGTTAATTGAGTTGTCTTTTATATGAAACTCAAGATTCGTGCTTAATATTGAGTTATTGTATTGCTTACTACATTCATAGCATGGTACAAAAGACTCACAAGTCAAGTTTTCTAGAAACTTAGATATTGCTAGGTTGAATTTTGAGCATATAGATTTACATTGCTCAATAAATTCTAACCACTTTATATGGTTTCAACTAGCCAACTATATGTCGGGATTCTTTGGCCACTTCATGTAGATTCAACTTGGCCAACTACATGCAGGGTTTTGATAACTACATGCTATCCTAGGTTCTTGAACTTTATATCAAGATGCTAAGAAGCGCCAACTAACTAGATGAGATCTAAGTTGGGTTAGGATATTAGTATCGATGTATATTACGTGTATTAACATAGTTCGTAATCCCTATATAGACCTCATGTTTTGATAATTCTGGATATGGAATTAAATGCCTTATAATAATGATGTTTGTAAATATATGTTGTACTTGTTTTATGTTTTACTTTATTCACTCTCACTTAACTCGTAGAAAGCTAAGATGATACTTAGATATCCCTATGTTATGAAAAAAAAAAAAACTAACTAAACACTACCATCAGCTGAGGGAAGACTTTTGAGGGCACATAAGATATAATAAGCTACTTTTTGAAGAAGCCTTGCTATGTTTTGATCACAATACCAAGAAGGATTTATAAATATGTAACGGAAAAAATAAAAAATTCTATATTTTAAGTTTAGTTATGCTTGAGGTTGTATATTTTTGTGTATGTGTAAAGCTAAACTTCATTATAGTATTGTTTTATATAAATGGTATTTTTGTTGAATATAAATAGATATTTTTATATAATAGGTTGTCCGATACTATACTGGGATGTGAAAATAAGTATATAATAAGTTTTGCATATTTTTTGTTGTCTTATTTTGGGATGACTTCAAAAATTGATGTTAGCAATCATGAACTGGGGTTAAATTTTGATTTTCATTAAAAAGGTGCAATTTCTTGGTTATTACGTTTTACACGTTTTTAGGATCCATTTGTAAGAGTCTTATCTATGTATTTTATCTTTACTCTTAAATATATATATGTTTAAGAAATTCTCCTACACATTGTAAAGATGGAACCTTTATTTGAAAAATATTTTAATGAACTTGAAGGGGATTAAGAAGTAATGAGACATGTTTTCGAAATATTATTTGTATTTTGATGCTTTGAACAAATAATTTACGAGCACAGCTTAAATTGGGGTCAGTTATTCCTATTAATTGGTTGTGAAATTGGTCGTGTTTCTTGCTTCAAGCTCTTATTTTTATATTTTAACTAACACGATTTATTTATTAATCATATAAAAAAATATAACTTAATAAACAGATTTTATATTAGGATTGGACTAATTTGTTAATTAAAAAGGGACCATATTGCGCCCACCGGTTGAATTTTGCCAATTTTTTTTTTTAATGTTACACCTTGATTTTCAACATTTCAAATTATAGACCAAATCGCTGGTTTACTTACTAGTGTCACTAATTGTCATTTTCCGTCTCCATTCATTATCCTTGTTATCTTTACTGGCTAATAATAAAATGGACACGTATATTTTTTAACTAATAATACAAACTCTACCATTTGTGTACCACATGACACGTGCATGTCATACTGACCAAGTGACCAACCCACATCACTCATCCAAGCATAGTGTAAGTATCTAATCTTCCATTCTATAGATTAAGTTTAAGGGATTAAAAATATGGTAAACCCAATTACACCGGAAGATATACAAAAACCCAAAGATCATATTTGGTTTATTAGAAATACAGTTTCAAATTTTTATTGCTTCGATGTCAACGTTTAATAGATAGGAATGTAACTCCTTAAAATTTATAAGGATTCAAATTTCTAAAATGAACCTCCAATCGTTTAAGATAATAATAATCACTCTTTTACTTGCATCTTTTGTGTTTTAGGCTTAGGGTTGATATTAGAATTAAAAGGAAATTTTATTAAAATGATGATTTTATCCTTAAAACGAAATCATACTTCTAAGACATAAGGGTATTAATGGCATTTTGAAAAAAATTAAAAAATTATATTATCCTTTTTATTTTTCTTAACCAAATAAATTTTCTTTTTTTTTTTCTTTTCTGATTCTTTCTTAGCACTTTATTTTCATCTTAATTTCTTCCCACTTCCTAAACACAGTGGCAATTTATATTCTTTTCTTCTTGGAAGAGCACAGATTCATCATTTATTATTTAAAAAAAAAAGAGAGAGAGAGAAGAAAAAAAGGGACGAATTGTTTATAATCGTATGCTTTGTTGATGAATTTGGACAACTTTCTGCTACCTACCCCACTTTAGGCGGGGTGAAAGGGTACATTCCAATATACTATCACGTCACATCAGCTTTCTCCAACAAATATCAGCCACACTATGGTAGCCTTTATGGCACCGCCGATGTCATATGATGTCCCTCAAGTCTCTACCGTTGCATGTTTATGAAAACAGTGTAGTGTGTATCTGCAAATGCATGTGCATGTGCTTGCTTACCCGTGACTTGTGTGCGTTGTGTTGTGACCTCCTTTACCTGAAGTTTTGACTGGGTCCCATGTAATGTAATACGAAAGGAAAGCCATTTCCATATTCCTGTTATTAAGAACCACTACTGGGGTTTTTTTTTTTTTTGGGCTAATCGCATTATTTTATGATTTTTAAGTGTCGAAGTTATATTCAAATGCGAGTTCTTTTAACAAAAATAATATATAATTATCAAATTTATTTTGATCCTTATGATAATATAAAAAAGAAAAGAAAAGAAAGCAGGGAGAAATTAACCAGTCACAAAGACAATCAAAACTCAACCCGATCCTAACTTCGTCAAAAGTCTAAATACTTTATTACGTAAACCTAACTTTGGAATACATCAAAATAAATTCCTAACCCTACTAGATATAGGACTAAATATAACATGCTGAATGGGACTCATAATAGAAAAGGTAAGATCAAGTTGGAAAACCTTAATAAAATCATTAGCGTTCATGAAAAAGGAATATTATTCAAATCGTTTTGAAGATGCGGGACTCAAGTAAATAAAAATCAAAATATGAATAATTTAAATAGAAAGGCAATAACTCATGAAGAGTGTTCAAACAATAAATAAATGACAAAGGATCGAATAGAAATAGTCAATTCGTGGTAATAGATTGTATTTATCTCTATTTTGTATTAAATCCATGTCAGTGTAAAAAATATATGAAATTAAGTAAATATCATAAATAATTAAGTTATAAATTAATGTGTTTATTTATGTTATAACCGTCTTTTCTTATGGTGTCTTATATAAATTTTATTTTTCTATAATTGTATTTTTATTAATGTCATGTTCATTTCGGTATTACCGTGTTGTCTTAACAATTGCGACAGTAGATTTTCATCAACATTTGCGGGGTGACAGAATCCCAAGCTTACAGTTACCAAACCCCTGACAAAGGAACCCATGTGAGTGCACATTTAGATTGTTTGAGCATTGTTGTCTCTAAGCTGTTGTTTACATGATGTAGCGTTGTGTCCTCATCTTCAACATACTACGAACATGTGCAGCCTGTAGTCCATCAGCAGAAGGAAGCTAAATATTTACTGATACTGAAACTCTTTTGATTGTATGTGTCTTGTATGTATTCTGTATGGTGCCTTTATATATTGGTTTCATAATATATACTATAAATATCATGTTCAGAAAATGAGAACATGTGTACTATTCAACGAAAGGAGCAGAGAAGTGGCTTGGATTTTATTAGACAAGCATAGGAGGAGGAATGTTGCCGAACCTTGGAACCGGATTTTGACAAACACGAAAGTTTACTTGGAAAACAAGAGTTTTTTTTTTTTTTTCTTTTTTCTAAATAATAAAATAATATATATAGAAATAAGACTCTTCTTGATTTTTTAACATGAATGAATATCTTATTCCACACTCTAATAAAGTTGTTTACATTACAATATGAATACAATTGGACGGACTGCTATAGGATATTCGATTAATTCAATTTGATTAGATTTTTAACATAATCCAAAACATTATAAGGTTAAGAGTCAGGTTCCAAAACTATAAAAGTTGAAGGAAAAGTCTACTTGACAAAATATAATAAATTATTTCATTGAATTTATTTTAGATGTTTTTTTTTTAAAGAAGATTAACAAGAACCTTAAGTATTTATTTATAGAAATCCTTTTAAAATATGCCTATTAGGTAGTCCCATTGTACATAATACCCACCTAAACCCTATTGTACTAAATAAGTTCCAAGTAGATAAAAAAGATTACAAAATAAGTTTTAGGTAGCTTAGTAATTTCCCAAAACCTCATTTTACAAGGTAAGGTATGAGTATAACATCAAGATATTTTGTACCCGTCTTATAACCTATATTCTAAAGCATGCAAGGTATAAATTTCTGGGTACCATATACCCAATTTGTAATGATAATTGAATAATACTAAGAAATAAAAAATTAATAATATTACATTTTATTATTAATTTTTTTAAGTTTGAAGAAAATAACAATAAAAGTGCAACCTATAATAAAATCTTAAGACTATACGTTTTTATGTCTACTATGTATCTCTCTCTCTTCTTATTTTATTCTTTTTTTTTTTTTGGGTAAAATCTTCTCTCTCTTTTTACTAACTTATTTTTATGATGTTTTCTTCCTCTTTTACTAACTTTAATCTAATAAGGTATTAAAAACATCTTAGTTATTAACTTATTGTCCAATATACTGTATTGGAGTTACTTAGCACATGGTTTTTATATTCAGTGTATAACAACGTTATAATTTAATAAAAATTTTATTTTAATGATTTGATAAAAGAAAAGATAAAAAATAATTTAACATGACCTAACTAAGAATTAGATATTTCCAATTATAGGAATAAGGGTTGAATATTTCCGATTACGTAAATATTCTCTATTTTATCTACCAAAGTTTAATGTTATTAGAATAAATGGTTGTGACAGTAAAAACCATTTTATTGGTCCCGTATAAAATATTAAGAGAGGAAGAGGGGGTGGGTGGGGAGGGAAGGAGGTGAATTAATATCTTAAGGAAATTTTGGAAACTTTTTCGATGTAAATTAAAATTATTCCTCTTGATAGCTTAATTTAGTGATCAGTAGTAATTTAATAATTTAATACATCAATAATACAAATAAATAACTCAGAATAAAAAAGATGGAGAAGAGAATATTAGGCTTAGAATTTATAGAGTTTCAACCTTATGCCTACTGTTCTCTTCCAACTCCACTATTAGAGACCTGATCTTCTTACTAGTGCCGTTCCATTTAATTTACTATATCAAAAACAAATGAAGAGAAGTATACAAATATCTACTACACTTAGCCTTCACAACTCTCTACTCTACCTATTTAGCCTCTTTACAGTCTAAACTAATTATAAATCTACAGAGTACAATCAAACTTCTCTAAAACAACACTCAAATAATCAATAATTTTTACAAAATAGAAGTGAGAAGAACAGTATTAAATGTCCAATAGTTTGGCACGAAAACAAATATGAAGATTATTATAAATCCAACTTCAGTTCGACTCTCTAAATAAGTCTCTAAGAAGTGTTATGTGCTTTTTTAGATAGTAGAAAACGATCTTAATCAGAGTATAATATATATATATTTTCTTCTCAAAGTCGTACTTAATATTTTGAAATGTCTCTTTTTTATATAGGTGTCTTCCAATGGCTACAATGTCGATGATCATCTCTACCGCATGTTTATCGAATTCCAATGTTTAAAAGATGATTCATAGATATTTGGAGAAAATCTTGGAATTTGAATTTAGATTTGATCTTATATTGATCAGATCTCCTTAATGAATATACTTTGATCAACAACTTTGGATAATCTTGAATTTTGAATTCGATATCCCATAATATTTGAAGTCATCCTTATCCTTATCCAAACTTATATATTTTCTTGTTTATTTAATTATCTCCAAAAATTAAATCTCTTAAAAATAATCTTCGTGGATCTTAATTCCAACTTAAGTGAAATGATATTAAGTGTATTTTCTTAATACACTCGATCTAATGGAGTTAGGCCTTATTAATTTTGAATTTAATGTCTTGTTAATTTTTAGATTCACTCTTCCAGGTCAATTGTCCGAATAACTTTCTAAATATGTCTCAGTTTATTTATTTCCAAAGTCTCTGGAGTCTTTTTGAAATATTGCATTGACTTGTCTTATATGAGTTTATGAAATATTCTCTGAATACTTTCCAAACTTGTTCCTTTTGCAAGTGATTCAAACCTTTTGAATAAATATCTGAATAAAACTTAATTTACAATTTAAACATTCCAATAAATTGTATAAATACCTGTACACTTATTAGTACACTAACATTTCTCTCTTTTTATTATCATTAACATTCATGAGAAATACCTAACATTCTTCCCTTTTTTGATGATAACAAATCACTTATAAATCCAAAAACATGTAATAGTTCAACATCCAATGCATAAATAGCAAGAAGTTTATTCAACAAAAATTTAAAATTTACATGCAAGCTGTTATGCTATTATGTTTGCTACTTACGTTTACTACTTAATGGTTTTTGCCTTTCTCCCCCTTTTTTGTTATCATAAAAAACAACTATGTATTTTTATAACAAAGATTTTGAAAACTTTTCTCCCTTTTTTTTCTTGTGAGAAGATAATTACTTTTTATAAAGGAAAAATAAATGATAATACTTCCTCACTACCCCCCCTAATTGCCCTCTTAATAAAATAGATCAAAGCCATGTTTTTCTTATAAAAAAAAAACAAATTTCAACACCTTTCTTTCTCTCCTTATGGAAACATGTTTTAGAAAAAGAGCTCCTCCTTAAAATGATACAAATTATTTTTTATGATCAATAATAAAATTGAATATGTATAAAATACGAAGAGCAAAATAAAAATAAAAAGATATATAACAAGATTACTGAGTCTGTTTATATCACTCATTCCATACTTTTACTTTCGATAAGGCTTTATCTCATGACCTGTAACCACTAAAATAAGGATAAAACATTCTTAGGAACCCAGACAAGCTTGGACCTTTTAAAATTGAAGCTTGTGATATTATTTACATTTACTTGGTGTATGCTAAGCTTAGAATTTTTATAAAAGTGATACTTTTCAATATGACCCAAGTTATTATAGAAGAAACATGCATAAGGAGAAGAATAATCAAATCTATTACTTACCTTATGCATTTGGTTTTGCTTTGGGTAATCTCTGATATAGCTTCTAAGCAAGCCTCTATTGTACCCTCTAACATGATACTCTTTGTTCTTATTAGAGTGCTATCCGACAAACCCTCTGACAAGTTCAACTGCTTTTCCTTTTTCTTTTCTTTCACTTATTTCTTTACTGTTTTCATTTTATGGACTAACAAACACTATTTCTCTTTTAATGTTAGATGATTGTCCACTTTCAAAACCTAATCTAAATTTAGAATTATCTACTCGTTGACTGGAAATAAGCGTTTGAAATTCTTTGTTGCTTTCATCAAACTTTTGAAAAGTATTTTTAACAAACTTTGATAAATCTTCAATATGATTTTTCAAAATTTTGATATCTTCTTTCAAAATTAGATTTTCTTTAACTAAAACTTCTCTTGCAACATATAAACCTTCAAAATTATTTTTCAAAAAATCGTTTTCATCAGCCAAAAGCTTATTCATTTGAATAAGAGCTTGTTTTTCATCCTTTAAAGCCTCATTTTCATTTTCAACTTTCAAAATCTTATCGTTGGCTTTTGAAAGTACTTTTAACAATTTACTGATTTTAACACAAATATCATCAAGCATATAATCTCTTTTAGATTGAAATTTAGATTCAGATTCAGAACTTACTTTGGAGTGTGCCATCAAACATAAATTTGCTCCATCAACTTTATCATCCGAACCTTCTTCCTCAAACTTTAACTCGTCCAAATTACTCCATGTAGCTAGTACGCCTTTTTATTTCTTTTTATATTTACAGAGCTTTTTCAGAAAAAGTGGACACTTGTACTATAATTTTGCATTTGTAACAAACAACTTCCTTCTTTTCGTGAGCACTATTTCCTCCATCATTTCGATTCTTATTAGATTTAAATTACTAGAGCTATATGATTTTTTACCCCTTTTCTTGAGCAATCTATTCAAACGTCTTGCCAACTGTATAACCTCTTCATCGTCATTAGATGAATTATCATTATTCGAATCAACTTTTACTTCTTTGGCCTTAAATGCTATAAGCCTTCTTCTTCATATCCTTTGAAGTACTCTCTGATTTAAGAAAATCAGTTTCATATGCCATAAGTTTGCTGTGTAATGGCCTTAATGTTAGTCTCTTCAGATTACAAGCTCAGTTTTCTTGGCATTCCAAACTTTGGAAAGAATCCTTAGCATCTTACATACCATATGTATATCACTAATTATTTTATCAAAAGAAGACAATTTATTAGTTATAGTAGTGAATCTACTAAAGGAGTCCTTGATTTCTTCACTCGAATAATTTGAAAGGTTTCATATTATTGAACCAGCATGTTGATTATAGCGTCCTTAATTGTCTCAGTGCCTCCATAAGTTTACACCAAGGTGTCCCAAATATCTTTAACTGTAGCATAAGAAGCAACTAGATAGAATTCTAATCATGCAATAGTACTCAAAAGTTATTCTTAAGCTTTGAATTGAGTTTAACTTTAGTAATATCCTCATTTGATGTAATAATAGTTGAAACTTTGAGATCTCCAATTGAGATGATTTGCCAAGCCTAATAGTCAAATACCTTCATATAAGTCTCTATCCTGAATTTCTAGTAAGGAAAATTAGTTCCATAAAAAGATGGTGCATTTCTAAGCTGAATTGTTAAACTACCACTTAATTTAGCCATAATCATAAACTTTAGATAATACTAAAGCATGGATCTGATACTAATTATTGGTTTTGTATAAGATATCAAGAGGAGAAAAAGAAGTAAGGGAATGGTGAATTGATATCTTTAGAAAATTTTTGAAACTTTTTCGATGTGAACCAAAATTATCCCTCTTAATAGCTTAATTTAGTGATCAGTAGTACTTTGATAATTCAACATACTAATAACACAAATAAATAACTCAAAGTAAAAGAGATGGAGAGGAGAATATCAAGCTCAAAATTTATAAAGCTTCAGTCTTATGCCTATTACTCTCTTCTAACTTTACTGCTAAGGACTCAGTCTTCTTTATCAGTACTGTTCTATTTAATCCACTATATCAAAATAAAAAGAAAATTTTACAAATATCTGCCACACTTAGCCTTCACAACTCTCTACTTTGTAAATATAGCCTCTCTATAGTTTAGGTTAATTATAGATCTATATATTATAGTCAAACTTTTCTCAAACAACACTTAAACAATAAATAATTTTTACAAAACAACAGTATTAATCTCAGATAGTTTGGCATGAAAATAGATATGGAGATTGTTGTAAATCTAACTTTAGTTCAACTCTCTAAATAAGTCTCTAAGAAGTGTTTTGCACTATTTTAGACAATAAAAAATGATCTTGATCAAAGTATAATGTATATATTTTTTCTTCTTAGAATCCTACCTAATCTTTTATATTGGTGTCTTCCAATAGCTAAAATATTAATGATTATCTTCACTGCATGTTTATCCAATCCCAACATTTAAAAGATGATCCATAGATATCTGGAGAAAATTTTGGAGTTTGAATTTTAATCTGATCTTATCTTAATTGGATCTCCTTAATGAATATACTTTGATCAATAACTTTAGATAATCTTGAATTTTGAATTTAATATGCCATAATATTCGAAATCATCCTTATTCTTATCTAAACTTAGATATTTTCTTATTTATTTAATTATCTCCAAAAATTAAATCTCTTAAAAATAATTCCCATGGATTTTAATTCTAACTTAAGTAAAATGGGATTAAGGGTATTTTTCTAATACACCCAATCTAATATAGCTAGGCCTTGTTCATTTCAAATTTGATATCTTGTTAATTTTCAAATTCATTCTTTTAAGTCAACTGTTTAAATAACTTTCTAAAGATATCTCAATTTATTTATTTCCAAAGTCTCTAGAGTGTTTTCTGAAATACCGTATTGACTCGTCTTATATGAACTTCTGAAACATTCTCTAAATACTTTCCAAATTTGTTCCTTTTTTAAGTGATTCAGACTTTTTGAATAAGTCTCTGAATAAAACTTAATTTACAATTTAAATATTCTGATAAACTGTTTGAATATCTGTACACTTGTTAATACGTTAATATTTCTCTCCTTTTGTTATCATTAAAATTCATGAGAAATACATAACACATTCAAATTAAAACCATTTAGTCCATTAGTGTAGTTATAGGTTTGATATTGATTGTGTGTCTCAGAATATTTTGAAGGGAGATAAAGTAAAAAAGAAAAAGTATAAGTTCTATAAGGTACAGGGTGGTTCTAATGTGGCGTAGGAGAGGTTCCAAGTATAAAAATTTTTGAGCCTATACCTATACAGTAAAGTACGAGTGAGGTGTTATTCTCTACCCACTCTGTACCTACTCACCCTTAACTTACAACAGCTTAAGAAATCAAAGAAAAATAAAATACTTTGCATAACTGAGGTGGAGTGAGTTCGTTATTCAATCCACAATGACCTTATAGGGGTAAGTTTCAATAAGTAATAGGAAAAACCTTTATGTCACATTTGATATACATGAATAATCTAGAATGGAATGAAGATTAGAATGACATATCCCTTCTTATATCTAAAAATGTAGAGGGAATAGAATTAAAGGCGTATATAAGTATTTGTTGAAAACACTCTTAATTATTGCATATCATGATTTGTTTGAAAGTTAAATAACAATTTTAAATTAATGTAATTATTGAAGTAGAATGGGATTACAAACTCGACCTCTTAAAGACAGAGTCGAATTCCTCTTTAAAGTTGAAATAGCTAATTCTAAGAAATCGTGATTTCACTTTCTAAAAACACTTCCAAACATGTGAAAGGGAATGAAATCTAAAATTGTGATCTCATTTTAGGATCATTCCTGCATACCAAATGTGACATTAGAGTTCTAGATGACACTAAATCCTATAGGAACGGGTTTTGGTAATAAGAAACCCCTTTCCCCCCATATGGTTTTTATTTGGTTTTCTGATATTGTAAATCTTATAAGGGTGAATTCATGTTTTACCAAGACCTGTCTTAAGCCTACCTTAATTACATCCAAATATTAGTTTTATGTATTTTCAGATTTCTGTTCAAAATATTTTTCATCTAAGTGTTTTGTTATCAATTAAAAAGGGGGAGAATGTTGGATCCCTTAATGACATATTTAAATGATAACAAATACCAAAGATCACTAATGCAAGTTGATAAGGATCAAAGATCGATCACTCGCTCCTAAGCTTGAAGGCTTTCTCACATGGTTCGCCGAGCTATCCAAGGAGAGTTAAGCAACGAGAAGAAGTGTTTCCCCCAATTCGATCTGCTAAGTTATTTTGCTCTCCACACTATCTTAGAAGCTGTCGAGGTGATCAATTGACTTGTGGATCCGACCCCTTTGCAACACTCGATTCCAAGCACCTAATTAAGAAAACAACTATCTCTATAAAGCTGAAGCCGATATGACAATTGTTAGGAGCTAATCATCCAAAGCCAACTAGAGTGTGATTCGTCCCTGAATCAACCCTTGTTCGACCCCAATTATCAAAGTGCCAAACAACCAACGCCGACCCTATCCAATCATAAGTCCTACCCCTACTCGGTTAGCAATGTTACCAAGATTGCAGACTGAGTAAAAATGCACGTGTATTGTTCTTTCTTATATCCGTACTATCCTTTTTTATGGAGGATGTTCTTTTTGTACAATTTTGTGCTTTCCCTGTAAATTATTCTCCTTTTTGCTTGGCATGTAGGTATCCATTTCTATAATTTTTCTGTAATTTAGGACTTATCCCAATTAGGTACTATAAATACTCACATAATGTAATAGCCAACACATACACAGAAGAATACACTGAACTTTTTACTCTCTCTTGAGCTAAGTACCCTTTTGCTTACTCTTAAGCTACTCTTATCTAACCCATTCGAGTGTGGACTAGTGGCGAGTGACCTCCGGTCATACTTGTGTGTCATATCAAGTGTGACCCGAGCTTGTGTAAAGCGTTGATGCATCATATCCATCATCTGTGCACGGGAACCCTTGCCTATCCCTTGACTATCACTTACTTTTTGAGCCATCTTGTGGCTTAGACCCACCCCCTTTTGTTTTCAAGTGATATTAGGTTCGTGTGTTGATCCACGAATCCGTATTATCTTGGTATTAGAGCCTTAGGCTACGTACGAAGCTAGATACTGCTACTGTGTTCTTTGAGTGGTTCAATTACTACTCTTATGAGATAATAGTTCTATTATTATCCTTGGAGTTTAGTAGTTAAGAAGTGTTCTATGCTTTATTTTCCCATGTTTTTTGATATGCAAGAACATAGTGTAGTTGATTATTCGTTTGTTATGCAATTGCTATTATGAAGTAACCATCAATGTTAAATTCAAGTGTTTAAGGAATTTTAGGAAACCAAGAAAGTGGTACTCGACATGACCAAGGACAAGAAGGAAGCTTTACCCCTCAATTGGTAGGTGACCACTTAGATAGGCTTATCGACTTGATAGCTAGCCTAGTGACTGTTATCTAAGAAGTAGGCAGTGAGCTAAAAGTAGCCTTACTAGCGAGCGTGAACAGCAAGGACAAGACAATGGTTAGTTTGGCTGAGGTAATGCCCCAACCCAACTACCCTAAGCTAAAGGAGTTGGTAGAGACGCTAGATGAAGACTAACGCTTAACGAGATTGAAGAGGAAGCGGAAGGAGATTAAGAGGCAGAGGAGTACCACGAGCTTGAGGAAAGAAATGTATGAACCCCTAAAGTCGAAGGTTTAAGAATGTATATTTCAAGTTTTCCTAGAAGTGGTGATGTTGAAGATTACCTAAATTGGGTAGATAAGATTGAAAACAATTTGAATGCTACGAAGTGCTTAATAATGCAAAGGTTAGGCTTGTTGTGTTAGAGTTCACTGGTTATGCCACCTTATAGTAAAAGAACTTACAAGTTACCAGAAGAAGGGAAGGAGAACGAGAATGAGAGATTAGGAGTTTAGATGAAATGAAAAGAGTTATGTAGACAAGGTTTGTGCCTAGTTATTATTTACAAGATGCCTTCAAAAGACTACAAGAATTGAGACAAGGAAGATCAAGTGTGGATGCTTACGTTAAGGAGTTCCAAATGTTAATGATCTGACGTAAATTGTAGAGCTAGAGGATCGAACTGTATCTTGATTCATTGGTGGGTTAAAGTATGAGATTGGGGATGTCCTGGAAACCCTAGATGTTAGAACACTTGATGATGCAATTCGAGCCACCCGGAGAATAGAGAGGCGCCGAATAGGGAGATTCCAACTGCCAGTTAGTCGACCAGGTAGTAGCCAAATTGTTCTGAGCAGACCTGTATGAACAAAACTAAGTAGGGTTGTTGAGACTTGACCCATTTTGACTACCCAAGCCATGGAGAAGGAACCTTCAAGGAAGTTTGAGAAAGGCTAAAGTTCAAGGAGGAAGACGAGTGAAATCAAGTGTTTTAAATGCTAAGGCTTTGGACACATGGCTGCTTAGTATCTGATTAAGCGAACAATGGTGATCCGAAGCGAAGTGCTGACTGTTGAAGTTAACAGTATTGACAAGGAAGTAGAGGAACTAAAAGAAGATGGATGGACCGAATTATCCAAGGAGGAAGTTATCTATAGTGAGGTGGGCAATTTTATTCCAATCGCTCTAGTGTTGAGGAGGATAATGAATATCAATCTTGTACCTAAAGATGAACAAAGGGAAAATTTCTTCCATATTGGATGCAAGGTAAATGAATCATTGTCCATACTGATCGTTGATAGTAGGAGTTGCACCAATGCAGCCTTTGCATTTATGGTCCAGCAGTTGAAATTGCTAACCATACCCTACTTGAAACCTTACAAGCTTCGTTGCCTTAGTGATAAAGGAGCCTTGCAGGTGAACAAGCAGGTGTCTGTGTCGATTTGCATTGGCAAATATCGGGATGAAGTGCTCTATGATATGTTGCCCATGAGTGTGTCCTACATTCTACTTGGGCGTCTATGGATGTTTGATCGAGCTATTATATATGATGGAAGGAAGAATACATGTTCTGTGGAGTACGAAGGTAGAAGGATGAAATTGAATCCTATGACTGCCGAATAAGTGAAGGTCATGCAGTCCCAACTTGGTCGAGCCTTAAAGAAAGAGGCTTTGGTGATGACCCGAGCTGAACTAAAAAGGAGATGGAGCTAGAAGGTCTGATCTATCTGCTTGTTTGAAGGGTTCTAAAGATGAGGCCTAAAGAAAAGTTGTCTACTGAGGTAAAAACCTTACTAGAGAAATTTGCCAACCTGTTTCTAGAAGAATTGCCAAAAGGTCTGCCTCCAATCTAAGGCATTGAGCATGCAATAGACCTATAGCCAGGAGCTACACTTTTAAACAAGCCTACCTATAGGCTGAATCCCAAATAAGCCGCTAAGCTACAGAAGCAAGTAGATGAGCTAATGGAGAAGGGGTATATGCATGAGTCCCTTAGCCCCTGTGCCGTTCCAGCCTTATTAGTACCAAAGAAGCATGGTTCTTAAAGGGTGTGTATAGATAGTCAAACGATCAATCAAATTGTCATCAAGTATAGGTATCCCATACCTAAGCTTAATGATATGGTAGATGAGTTAAGTGGAGCAAAAGTGTTCTCCAAAATCGATCTCAAATCTAGATACCATCATATCCGAATGCGTGAAGGTGATGAGTGAAGACTGCATTCAAGACACGACATGGTTTATATGAATAGCTTGTAATGTCATTTGGACTGTCCAATGCACCGAACACATTTGTGTGCTTGATGAATCATGTGTTCCGAGAATTATTAGGAAGGTTTGTAGTAGTTTATTTTAATGATATTTTGGTATACAAGCTTGACTTGGAGACTCACCAGGAGCATCTTCGAAGAGTCCTTACAAAACTCTAAGCCGAACAACTTTACGCCAATTTGAAAAAGTGTGACTTTTTCTTATCCGAGGTGATCTTCTTAGCGTTTGTTGTAAGTGGAGGTGGCATATGAGTCGATGATGAGAAAATAAGAGTGATCATAGAATGGCTTGAGCCGACATGCTCTGTAGACGTAAGAAGTTTTCATGACCTAGCATCGTTCTATCGCCGATTCATAAAAGATTTCAGTACGATTGCAGCCCCGTTTATCGAATTGTTAAAAAAGAATATTGAATTCAGATGGGGAGTGAAAAGGGGGAGGATTTTTGAGGGAGTAAAAGAGAGGCTAATTATAGCCCCCTTGTTAGCTCTACTGAGCTTTGATAAGGTGTTTGAAGTAGAGTGTAATGCATTCAGACTAGGCATAGTTACTGTGCTGATGTAAGAAGGCCAACCTATTACCTACTTCAACGAGAAACTTTGAGGAGCTACACTTAACTATTCTGTCTATAATAAAGAGTTTTACTCCTTAATCCGAACCCTAATAGTATAGTAACACTATCTGTTGCCTAAGGAGTTTGTGATCTACACCGATCGCGAATCCTTCAGATACCTAAAGAGCCAACCAAAGTTGTCCTAGAGACAAGCCAAATGAGTCTAGTTCATGGAGGGTTTTTCTTATGTCGTAAAATATAAGAATGGAAGAAACAATATAGTGGCCAAAACCCAATCGAGACGACATACCCCCCCGACCAAGCTACAAAGAAGGTTACTTGGTTTTTCAATCATAAAGGGTTTGTATGTTGAGGACCTACACTTTGGTCTTATCTATGCCCAATGTGAGGAATGACGAACATTAGATGACTATTATAAGGAAGATGGATACTTATTTAGAAAGAGGAGGCTGTGTATCCCAACCTGTTCTATGAGAAAATTGCTAGTATGCGAAGCGCATGAAGGAGGATTAACAGGACATTTTGGCTAGTGCCAAACCCATGAAGTATTATCTACAAGATTCTTTTGGCTAAGAATGATGAGAGACTTGTAGTCTGTGTTGGAAAGGTGTGTAACCTACAGGAAGATGAAGAACTAAGCTAAGTAAGGACATTATCTACCCTTGCCCGTCCCAACTAAATTGCAGTCTGAGCTAAGTATGGATTTCATGTTAAGATTGCCAAAGACGTCTTGAGGGAAGGATTCCATCATGGTGGTTATGGATTGATTTAGTAAGATGGTACATTTCGTGCCTTTCTCTAAAACTAACGACACTTCAGTTATTTCTTTTCTTCTCTTTTCTTATAAGAGGTGATCAAGCTTCATGATGTGTGATAGGATTTGGGGCATCGACTTAACCCAAATGCCAGGGCCGAGCTCATTTACTCCTCATCTAGACTTTTTATTTGACTACTTAGTTTTATTTGTGTTATTTCAATTTCCTATTTCTTGTATTTTTCCTAAACTATCCTCATGTTCATTTTATATTTACAGGAATGCCACTAAGGCATACTTTTAGTCCTTTTTATTTACAAGTTTATCATTATGTATAAATAGGATGCATGTGTAGGGTTTTTGATAGATTTGAATATTAATGAAAAACCCTTTGAGTATTTTCTCTTAGAAAGACTCTCTCACTAGCTCTTATTAATTTATTTAGTAAGGATTATGGTAGGCAACCCTATCACTCGGATTGATGCGTCACATCCGGCAAGTTTTAGGCCGTGTAGAATTTAACTAGTACATCATATTCAGTTAGGTGGTTTATGGATTCGCTAAAATTTTCGCTAAACCCATTCTATTTTCGTTCCTTCGACAGGATTGGATTTACCCTGAAATCATTGCCCTTGTCCATCTTCGGTGCGGCATATCATCTTGGTATAAGAGTGGAGGTTTGATAACGGGAGGATTTGGTTTATTTGTGTTACGATACTAAAGCTCAATTTATCGTCTGCTTGTGATTTGATGGTAGAAGAAAGTGGGGATTTCTCACTTTTAGGACAATGTCTTCGAAAGGTAAAGATTTTTAAATACTATAGACCCATCACTAGAGTTATAGAAGGAGCTTAATTATTATTATATTGTACAAATTATTATTGCAATAGACATCTTCAGCCATAGTTTTGAAGGAAATATTGGGAATGAAATTGAAATTAAGGTTTTCTTTGGACCCGTTAAAAGAGGAAGAAAATTGGTGGTTTATATTATATTAGCTACTACTTAGTGTTTCGAAGTATAAGGTTTTTCTTTTGCATAAGTGGGTTTGTGTATTTGGTTGTACACAAACGAGTTTGTGTATCTACTGTGTGAAGTGTACTGTAACTAAACCAAAGAAGCAGAAGTGACATTGGCGGTCGGTGCTGCTCTGTTTTTCACTTGATTGAAGGTTCTATGTGTGTATGAAAGTGGGTATGTGAGTTTGGGTGCTTCATCATGTTTTATAGTTGGTGCCTGAGATAAGTGCAGTAATAGTGGAGTTCAATAGAGTTACAGGCCATAGCTGGACTAAGTGTGAAGCTGTGACACTATCGTGGAAGTGCACCGCTGTGCTAACGCATGATTGAAACAAGAGGTATTTAGTGGAGCAGTAATGTACATTGCTAAGTGTGACTGTAGGTGTTGTGCTTGTGTCTAAGCTTGACACTGTTGAACTGAGCTAAATTTATCAAGTGTAAGCCAATCTTCGGGCTATTGACTGGATGTGGTGTGCGTATATACAATTGTAGCCGTTGAATTAAAATTCCTAAGTTGTTGAATTTTTGCTATCCATGCGTATGTCTCTATTGCTCGGGAACTGCAGTTGGAGTTCGTAAGTCATGCCAAGCTTGTTGTGTTAGTGATCCGAGCTCCGAACTACAACGATTCGAAGTGCCGACCTGAGTAACTTTGCTAAACTTGCCGAGCTGCCAAACTGTTGCATTACCAAGCTGAATATACTCTTAATCCGAGCTACTAACTCGCCGAACTGCAATGAGCTCCACCCTTGCTAAGCTGACCAAGTCTAGTGCTATATTTTAAGAAGTACCGAACTATCGTGAATGCCTGATCCGAACTGCTATTGGGTGTGCTCGAATTTTTTCCGAAAGAGTGAGCCAAGAGGTGTTGGACTGTTGTGAGCGTGTAAGGAGTGATCGAACAGTTGTGTTATTTGAGCTACTGTCAGGTGGACCAAGCTATTGTTGAACTCATCGAGGTGAAACTAAGGTGCTGAGCAGTAAACTGTTTTATGCTAAAAGAATTGAACTGTGCTGTTGCATGGTTGCCGAACTGAATTCGAAGTGCTGAGCTCAGTGAATTTTTGCCGAGCTGCTGTTACAGTTGTCGTGTTCTGTATAATTTCTACCGAGCTGCTGTCGAGTGTTCGTGGAATAGTTGACTTACGTTCGAGGTGTGTTGTCAGTATCGAGGTGAGTTTGCCATTGTGTGTGCTGGTTGTGCATTCCACGTGCTGAAATTGATGTGTCGAGTTGCTTGCACAAGTACTGACCGAGCTAAACTTAATATTGTGAGTTGCTATCAATTCGGATTGACACGTGTTCGAAGCTGTCGAACTGATTGCCATTCGAGCTAAACTATCGAACTACTAAGATTCGTGCTACTAAATTTCCAGTTGTCCAAGCTGCTGTTAGATTGAAGATCCAATACCAAACTGTCCATCATTGTTTGGTCCAAGCTGTTTTGCATCTATACACTTTGATCTGTAGTAAGTCGGAGCCAAATTGTTTGTCTTACCAAGCTAGATTAGTTGGAGGAGTTGCTATCGAGAGGCTTGTTGAGCTGCTGCATCCGATCTTTCGAGCTAAAATTGTATATTTGAACTGAAGTTGTGCTGTACTGTTGTATGCCAAACTATAAATTGCCGAGCCACTACAATTTCAATCCAACACAAAGTTGACCAAGTGATGTGCTGTTGTATGTGTGTCGAGCTGCTGTGTAAGGGTGCTGAGCTAAAGTTGTGATTGAACCAAACTTACGAGAACCAAAGTGAGTGTGCTAGTATGCTGCTCTATTTGGGTAAACACGTGCAAGGAGTATAAGCTGCCAAGCTTCTTTTGTCGAGGTCGGTGTTAACTTTTGTTGGAGTAATGTTTTGTATTACTTGAACTGCTACCTGTAGTGCTAAGCTAAAATTTGTTGTCCAGCTAAACTAGTTTAAGTTTGAGCTTCCTTTGTGTGTGCATGTAACCCATATTTATGTGTGCTTGTGTTCGAGTTGCCGAGCTGCTTGTGGAAATTAAGATCGATACCAAGCTATCTTAGATCAACATAGAAAGAAGGAGAAACCAAGCTGCTTTAGATACCAAACCGAAATATTTAAAATTGCTAAACTGGTGCGAACCGTAACCAAGAATGGACAAAGCCGGCCGCTGGATGGGTTCAAGTTTGTAGAAAGTTTGAAAGTACTAATGGAAGAAAGTGCAAAAGAAATGAATGATGAATGAAAGGTAAGTAAAACTCACGAACAGGTCTAAAGGATATGATGCACCAATGAAACTTCTGAGAACTTACTGCATAATTTGATATGACACACGAATTGGTCTGGTGGGGTTACTCGCCATCTAACTTTACTTAAGGGTTAGGATGAGAGTGATGCTAAGAGTAAACAGAGTGTTTACGTAAGGAAGAAAATACTCAAGTGTATTAAGGATAATCTAATTCTCATAGCTATAAGTACAAGGGAATTTATACCTATAAATTATGGCAACTTTCTTAAAAAGGAAAAGACAAAAAAGGCATTTTTTAATGAAGTAATGAACAAGATACAAAAGGGTAAAAATGAATATAAAAAAAAAATAATCATTGGTGCAACGGATTTTACACGTGATACTGTATATGTAACGATGCTACATTAGTGAGGTTGTTAGAAGATGCAGACAAAGAGTATGGACAGCTGGCTTGTCTAAGCAAGGATAGTATAGTCAGTCTGGAGTCTCTCTTTCTCGGCAAAAAAGATGCCAAGTAATTGGTCAGCTTGGGCACGAGTGAGTAATCTTCAATTCGGCGCACTATAGAAAGATATCTAATCATACGACTCAATATGAAGGGTGACTCGGTTAGGAAGTACTCGGCCTTAGCAAGGGTCGACTAGAACAAAAAGATTCATTGTATCAAGCCAGTCCCTCTGGTCCTCAGGCTCAGCTAAGAGTCAGAGGTCCGATAGCCTGATTTCCATCACGAACTGTGTTCCAAGTTTTATTGAACTTGCAAGAATTGATAACTATAAGGTTGAAATTTGTGAAAAAGGTGTCAAACACTTGATTTTATTTTGATATTGTTGAAACAGAATTTAATGATATAGCATTTAGAGATTAACATAGAAATCAAAGCACATGAGGCTTGAAGGCGAGATCTTATTACCAAGCCCTAAATCTTGTTTTCCCTTATGTGTTGGAACAATTAGAGGTCATACTAGCTAAGGTCGAAGAGATTAAGGAAGAAAGAAGGCAACAAAGGATTACTCAATCAAAGAATATTGAAGAGGAGAAAAAGGAAGGACGAGAAATGTTGCCACTTAGTGCCCCTATTCTTGACTCGATCCTATTGCCTATGATACTTGATACTACTAACAAATCTAGGTACTATTGTATTAACGTTCCACATGTTAGACTCTTTTATTTCGATCCATTATTGAGGATGTCTGGAGGCGAAATGTGTTGTAGTAGTGTTGTACCTATGAGATGCTATAGATTGTATATTGGTGTATTTTAGGGTCATGGTGATGGATGTTCTTATTTGGGTTGTGTTGTTCTTATCCTTAGTACTCTCACATTGGAAAAATTTGAAGTGTATAGATGAGGGGAGAAAGCATTAAGTTATGAGGAATTAGTAAGGGAGAAGGCTACCGAGTGTAATGTTGTGAGGCCAACATTGAGAGCGCAGAAAGCTCTAAGGATTCTTGAATTAGAAGACAAGTTTAAGATTTTACATGTCCAAATTCCTCAGGTGATCCAACAATTGTATTATTCTCCTCAGTTGATAGTTGCTAGGGTTGCTTAGAAAAAGTTGATCGGATACATGATGAATGGAAGGAAAGATCCTTAAAAAAGAGTTTGGTTGATCGAGCTCATGAAGAATGGAAGGAGCTTGAGTACTTTTCTATGTTTATATTTCATTTTTGCAAGTTGGTATTTGACCTTAGTGGAATTAGAAGTCGCTAATTACTAAGTTTTAGGCTGAAACTTCTTTAAGGGTGAGGGAATGATAGGATAGGGGGCATCGACCCAACCCAAATGCTAGGCCCGAGCTCATTTACTCTTCATCTGGACTTTTGATTTGACTACTTATTTTTAGTTGTGCTATTTAGATTTCTTATTTCTTGTGTTTTTCCTAAATTAACCTTATGTTGACTTTGTATTTATGGGAGTGCCACTAGGGTATTCTTTTAGTCTTTTTTATTTACAAGTTTGTCATTATGTATAAATAGGATGCATGTGTAGGGTTTTGGATAGATTTGAACATTAATAAAAAAACTTTTTGAGTATTTTCTCTTAGAAAGACTCTTTCATTAGCTCTTATCAATCCCTTTAGCAAGGATTGTAGCGGGCGACCCTATCACTCAGACCAATGCGTCATACCTGGTAAGTCTTAAGCCATATAGAATCTAGTTTATGCGTCATGTCCGGTTAGGTGGCTTACGGATTCGCTAAAACCGTTACTGAACCTTATCTATTTTCATTCCTTCAACAAGATAGGATCCACCCTGATATCGTTGCCCTTATCGGTCTTCAGTACGGTGTATCAACGTACCTAGAATCATTATTTCGGACCGATACCCCAAGTTTATGTGCTATTTTTTAGAGGACGCTATGGAGATGAATAGGAACCAAGCTGTTGTACAACATGTCCTACCATCTGTAAACAAATGGACAGATCGAAGTTGTCAACAGAACTATAGGAACTTTGCTACGGGTTGCTATTGGACGAAACATGACCGATTAGGATTTGTGTCTGCCAATTGTCAAGTTTGCCTACAATAAGATAACCCACAGTACAACAAGCATGTCTCTATTCGAGGTCGCCTATAAGTTCAACCCTGAGCTCCCAATGGACTAAGTACCCCAACTGAAGCTTGATGATGACTGGCCAACCGCATAAAGTGATAAGAATCAACCCCTTGGATCGATCACAAGAAGTTGAGCTCGAGGACTTTAAGGGCTTGTACGGAAAATACTAACTCTAAGCCAAAGCCATAGCCAAGATAAGGACTCCTATCCTGATCTGACCTTTAGCCGACCTATTTGTCAGATCCTCACGTGTATCCAACATGCTTCTACCCAGCTGCGAAGTCTTGACCTTGAAGGTAACCTAGGAAAGGTTAACCAAGCTGAGCTCTCCAACTAACTACTGGTGCATGACTCCAATTCAGCTAACTTCCTAACTAGATTGATTGGCTCCCGACCTAATTCAGATTAGGTTAGCCCTGAGTGTAACGCATTCCTGGTTTCGCCTACATTGTATCATATCTCTGATGTCCAGCTACTAAGTGACATGTATCTTCTGACATACTGTGTTAGAATAATTCTTTCTTTTTTGTACTAAATATTCTTTGTCTCTTTTACCCATTTTAGTATGTCTTATGTAATCTAGTGAGAATACCCTTTTGTCTTTTCATACATATAAAACAATCTTAGTGAATGGGTATGTAAACCCCCACTTTCTTGTACACAATCATCATTAAGCTTTTAATACAGAATTATTTACCTTGAGCAACCTTAATGTTCTCATTATTATTTAACTCTTATCTATTCTCCTTAACAAGAAGTAGTGGCGAGTAACCCTTGAATTTGGATTGGCGTGTCATATCCAGCGGATTGTTGGTCAAGTAAGATCGAGTGATGTATCATATTTATTCGGTAGCTACCTGGACTTTACTAGCTTTTTCTTTGTTTCTTTCCGGTTCTCTTCGTTGTGGTGCCTCTTTGTATGTCTAACCCCCAAGACGCATCGGAAAGAGTAGAGGCCATCAAAGCTATGTACTAGAAGGTTGTTGAGCAATTGAGCTAAGCTAATACTAAACTTGAGAAGTGAAGCCAAGGATAGAGGAAGAGAGAATTTTAGCCAGGTGATTTAGTTTGGATATATCTCAGTAAGGAACGATTCTTAAACTTAAGGAAGAGCAAGTATCTCCCAATGTTGATGGACCTTTTAAAGTGCTTGAAAAGATCAATCCTAATGCATATAGAATTGAATTACCTGAAGGATATGGAGTCATGGACTCCTTCAACATTGTCGATCTCCAACCTTACACTCCTAAGGATGAGCAACCTAAAGCTAAACTAGATTTGATCCTAAATCTTAAACAATTAGGAGGGTATGATAGGGATCAAGGACTGATCACTCGTTCCCGAGCTCGAGGGCTTTCTCATATGGTTTGTTGAGTTGTTCGAGGAGAGTTAGGCGATGGTGAGCAGTGTTTTCTCTAGTCCGATCTGCCAAGCTACTTCACACTCTACACCATCCTAGAAGCTGTTGAGGTAATCAACCGTCTTGTAGATCCGACCCCTTCGCAACACCCCAGTTGAAGCACCAAATCAAGAAAACAGTTATCTCCACAAAGTCGAGTTCGATCTGACAACTGCTAGGAGTTGACCATTTGAGGCTGACTAAAGTGTGATCTGTCCCCAAACTAACCTTTGTCCAGCGCCAATTATCAGAGTGCCAAGCGGCTGACGCCGACCCTATCTGATCATAAGTCCTACCCCTACTTGGCTAGTAGTGTTATCAAGGCTACAGATTGAGTAAAAACGCATGCGCACTGTCTTTTCTGACATCCGTACTGTTCTTTTTTACGGAAGATGTTCTTTTTGTACAATCTTGCCCTTTCCTTGTAAATTATTCTCCTTTTTTATTAGCATGTAAGTATCCATTTCTGTAATTTAAGACTTATCCTAATTAGGTACTATAAATACTCGCATAATGTAATAACCAATACATATACAGAAGAATACATTGAACTTTTTACTTTCTCTTGAGCTAAGTGTCATTTTGCTTACTTTTAAGCTACTCTTATCTAGCCCATTCGAACGTGCATTAGTAACGAATGACCTCCGGGCATACTTGTGTGTCATATCAAATGTGACCCGAGCTTATGTAAAGCGTTAGTGCGTCATACCCATCGTCGGTGCACAAAAACCCCCGCTCGTCCCTCGACTATTATTTACTTTTAGAGCCATCTTGCAGCTTAGACCCACCCCCTTTTGTTTTCAAGTGATATTAGGTCTGTGTATTCATCTACGAATCCGTATCATGAGTGTTAAGTGTTGTTAAGGAAAAAAAAATAGGAACTTAAATGCAAAGATAAAAGTACGACTGGATAATATGATCTAAGAATAAAGTTTGAAGATAGAGAGCTTAGAAGCACAGGTAGAAGCTATGATTCTTAAATGAAAAATTAACTAATTTTCAATTGACACAAAAAGTTAGAAGCATACTTAAAAGCATTACTAGACATTTTTGAAGTCTGAAGAAAAGAGCGACTTAACATGGTTAGAAGTAAACGTAGAAGGAATTCTGATAAGTGTAGAAGCTGATTAGAATAACTTTAAAAGCTTAGAAGTAATCTTAAGAAGTTTAAAAGTTGTTCAAAAGTGAACAAGTAAATTTGTAGAAAACTTAAAAGCAGTTTTGACAAATACAGGAGCTGTTCAAAAGCATTTAGACAATTAAAAATAGACTTAAAAGCAATCTAGAAAAACCCTTTCTATCTAACTTTGTTTTGTAGGTCAAGGCCTAACTCAACGAAGTTAAGTGTATTTAGGTAATGCATTTGACATGTTCTACTATTTAAGGAAGATTGTTTTACAAATCATTATGGGAACATAAGTACGTGGAGATGCATATAAAGTTTCTATTATTCAATAGATATGGAGGCTTATTTATTTGGAAGCTTTAAGATATTATTCATTCGATCTTATTTGAGCCAGATAATCAAAGCATATTATATTTAAGTAATTTGAATTATGATTTTTGTGGAAGCATATTAGTAACCAACCTGATATTTTGAAGATAAAAGATTACACAATGTTCAAATTATTCTAGATGAAGAAGAGATAAGGATCATCCAACAAATAAGAGATTTACTAGTTGTTGCTCTTGAATTTTAAAAGGAGAAGAATTCATGCAGATTAGAGATACTAGGAACACAATGGTTGTTTGCAGTAAAAACTTGAGAAGATCTTTTTTGAGCTAACCTGATACTTTGAATTATTTTACGAATTTCTTGTACAAAAATTTAGGAAACTATAGTTATTTTCCATAAAAAACTCATTTGAATTACTTTGAGTGTTATGATCAAAAGAGAATAGATGATAATGGTTCTATTTAGCTATGGACAAGCTTCAAGGCTAAGTTGTGTTGATTGCAACCATGTGACTATATTCATATCCTTTTTTCTAATTATTGAAAATAGTGACCGATGTGGAAGACTGGATCCCGAGAGAGTAGAGCTAAAAGAAATGACCAATTCATAAAAAGAAACATTTATAAATTCTTTAATGATCTTCTCAAACTCTTTCTCATTTCTATTTGCTTGTTTATTTGCACTTATTTGGTATAAATTTTAAGCCATTATATAAATTATCAAAATGGGTTTTTAAATTTCAAAAAAGTTTTAATTCTTGTTAAGCAATTAATTCACCCCTCTCTTGATTGCTTATAAGGGACCAACATGAATAAATTGGTAGAATGCGAGAGGCATAGATACATGAACACGTAGGCTGATAGGCATGTAATCATGATGGGCCTTGTACGTGTCACGCCCCGAAGCGGTAAAGTCGTAACATCCCCGCCGTTTAAACCATCCTAAGATAGAAGTTGGCCTTAATCTGCTATCTTAGACCTGATCTACACAAGGCGTCCACAACTAATCCGCTTTGAAGTAGACAGTTTGTAATTTAAATATATCATTTACCTATAAAAGTGAGAAATTATATATATATATATTATAATTTAGTTATTGCAGTTAAAGTTTATAATATTTCTCTATAGTATTTTTCTAAATTATTACATCATTCGGAAAGGAAAAATAAGTCTAAAATAAAAACTTAGACCTTAAAATTATGTGTTTATTCTTCAATATTGTTCCTCACTCCTTAGGATCCAGCAGTTGCTAGCTTCAGAGTAGTTGTTGCCGTTTCTTAGCCAGCACCTGCACGACGTCTATAAAGATGTGAGCAACCACAGCTCAGTAAGTAGGGACGGAGAACTTAAAACTATACCAGAAAACACAATAAGGTTTTCAATAACTTATTAGATGCAATGCATATGCAAGCAAATGCTATCGCACGACGTTGTCCGGCCCGTCGTAAGATTAGAGAAATTGCGCTCGCTCTAATCCAGGTTGAGGAGTTGCTGTTAATGCAATAGCTCACGACCAAACTCAGGCTTATGTAATGGAGACCTTGCTCCTCCCGCGACTACCTTCGAACCACTGTCTTCACCCTCGCCGCGACCTCCTCTCCTGTCACTTAGTTTGATTGAGGATGAAGAAGAGACCATTTTGCAATCCTGCGCTATCTCTTCCGAAGGGGTCGGTATTTGGCCGGAGAGTCCTAAGTTCCCCTAACGGGTTGCCATGCATGTCCGATTATGATTACTAATTGGATATTTGATTAAGTCCAGTTTAGGGTGATTAATCCTTTCATACAAATCATACAATATATGCCAGAACAACAAACAGAATCATAGTATCACCCATAATCAAGCACATGCACACATTCAACTATCTAACAAGCACAACAAAGCATAATCTTAAGCCTCCAAAATACAGCATCGTATTAATCTCAACTTACCTCTACTCCTCGCTTACCCACTTGAGGTCCGATTTGCTCAGGCCATCGCCGATCATCCCTATAACACGAACGTGGTTTCAGCTTTTCATATAAATATTATAAGTTTATTTTATCCTATAACGCTAATTGTTAGGTTTTGTTTAAGGTTTAATATGCCTAATTATTTAGGTATTAAGTCTTTTTCAATTATTCTAGGTTTGGAGTTAGATTCAGGTTTGGTTTTCGCATTGATTTCTAAATTAGGTTTTTAGTTCGATTTCTAAGTAATGTTTTAGATTCCAACCCTAGAAATCCGTTTCAACCCATAATGTGAAATTAATCACATTACTTCTCGATCTCCTAAATACCATCGTTACTTCTAATTAGTATTTTATTCCATCCGGTACACTTAAATCCTTATTTGTGTACCGAATTTACTCCTAATGTGAGAAATTTTTACATTTTTCATATAATTCCATAAATTCAAGTTTCCTATCAGATTTATTGTACATTTTTATTATTCTCATAATATCAATTTTTATTCTAATATTTTCTATTTAGTATATTTCCAAAAATTACATATTATGCATTATTGCCTATTATGTACATATTGTACTTCTAATATTTCTATCACTTTAATTACCATCCCTAAACATCAATTATTATTTCAAAATGTCTAAATCTATCCTAAATAAGATTTTACTCCAAATTTCCTTAATTTACAAAATTAACTATTTTTCCTATTACTCATTTACTACATAATTAACCTAATAATTACATCTAACACCCTAAATGCTACAAGTATTATACTCCATCAGATTTCCACATCCTAAAACATCTACTTATTCACTAAGTCAGTAATGAACAATTTAATTACTTAATTAACCTTAAATTACCCATTTTATACCTCATTTTAGGGCCTAAAAATTTCGAAAATCAATTTTTGAAAACAGGATTCATAGCACTGTTCTATATCATCTGAGTAATCTACACAAAAATTTTGGGCTTGAAACTACATTCTTAAAGTCATTTATTTCTAAACCAAAATGTGCTCGGTTTTGTACGATTTCTTAAGGACCATATATTACGGGGAATTTTTTCATCAAAATAATATTTTTCCTACAAACTAAATACAAAAATATCCCAGAATAACAAAATTCATAATTTTCTAATAATATTTACTATTTTTACAAAATTACACAAGAATCGAGTTGGAAATTAGACTCACCGGTTTGGGTGGCTCCGGCCACCGCGGGCTGCCGTGGCCTTGTCGGCCAGCCTGGGCGTTGCCACCACCGTGTGGTGGTGGTGGCCGTCCACTTCCAGCTGCTTATCTGGTATGGGTTCACTTTGAAAGCCCTAATTGCACAGTTTTTTCTAATTTTTTTCTAAACTGAATATTTCTCTCAATTTTTGTCTCTCTCTATTTTTCTCACTTTTCAAACTACCCAAATGAGCTCTGTGATTTTTCCTGCTATTTATAGGGCTTTAGGGGATTTATTGTGCATTAAATGGGACAAGACAATTGCTTTATCCCTTGATTTTTGGCTTTTATGTTGTCTTATTTTAATTGGCTGAATTTTTTCTTATTTTTCCCAGCTGCCACGACCCAATTCTGGATGATTCATGATTTTTCCTGATTTTTCTTATTTAATTATGAATTTTATTTAAGCATTTTGTATTATTTTAGCTCATTTCGCCTATTTTAAGAAATTACGCGTATTTATACTTATATGTAAATTCATATATAGTACAAATAAATATTCTTAAATATTATTTAGGTCATTCTATTATTTTTAGTATACATATAATCTATCTCTAATAATTTATTAGTTATTAGATTACACTTTTTGCCTTTTCGGTAATTAACAATTATTATGCTTAAAATTTGAAAATTTTATAGTCTCTTATTTTATTACTTATTTTCTTAAATTTAAGTTTACGGAATTATTTTTACTAATATTCTTCTCAATAGTTTATAATTTGGGTTTAATCGGATCTTTTAACCGATCGTCCTAAATCTTGAGTTCTAAATTCAATCCTACGGTCAATTGGCTTAGCTTTGGGACTTACAATACGTATAAAGCATGAGCTTACAAAGTACATAAATTTGGATATGTTGGGGCACGTAGGCTATCCATTTACTACTACTATCACTTCCCTCTATAGATAGGGTTAACTTTAGTGGATTTTTTTTTAACTACTTCTTCTTTTTCTTCTTTTATAATTTAAAATATAAAATTATAAATGCCATCAATGAGCTTTACCTACTTTTGATCTTTGTCTTAAACCAGCTATCTGTAACCTTGCTATTGTTAGCCTATCCGTAGTTTAGGAAATCTAGTAAATTCTTCTCAAAAGATAAAGAAATTAGTTTTGTTGGTTTCAATTGCCCCATATTTATAGATGGAGAATTTTAGTGTTCTAATTTGATTTTAAGGATATTAAAATGTATATAAGCCTAGATTTGATAGAGTTACTTTAGATGTTTTCTCTTTTCTATCTCTCTCTCTCTCTCTCTTTTACTTTAGATGTTGATGAAATTTATATTTAATTTAATTTCATTATCTTGTTATTTTACTGTCATAAAATAATTTAATATCAAATTTAATTTTTGATAAATATTTTATGTAAAATTTGGAAATAGTTTAGTAATAATATAATAGTTAGACATTAAAGGAAAGCCATAATAATAAATGTGAAATCCATCTTATATCTCAAAAATTCGTTGATTTCAAAGGTATTATTATATCTATATTATTAAAGTTAGAAAGGTCTTCAGTAATCGCTCCTTATAAAATTGTTATTTAAACTTTCAATTGAAAATTATATAATGAAAAAATCAACATTAAAAATAATATAGATATATTATTAGTAGACAACATTCTTGTATTGCGTATGCAAAAAAATATAAAAAAAAAAGCTTGGACTAAAAAATATAAAAGAATGCTGATAATATGTGTTAGTAAAATCAAAATTATAATAAATTTTCTAAAGAAAAAAAAAAAATCCCTACAAAGGTTAGTCAAGTGATAAGTGTAATGAATTTTTAAAATAATAACAATATTGGATAGTTAAAATAATGAATAAATAAAAAAATAGCAACATTGAAATAAGTGTAATAAAAAATGATAATTATATAATTAGACACGGTAGTTTAAAATTTTATGAAATGAGTTTAATTTCTATTGCTAACCATTGTAAATATATTTAACGACTAAAACTAAAGATATCAAATTATTAATTGTAGATAGTTAAAAAAAGACTTTTATTTTAATATAATAGATAATATAGATAAATTTAGTATTTTCCATAATTTTTCATTTCATCTCTTTCTCTATTCTTGTAATGGTCTAAATCATAGTTACCCTCAATCTTCTATGTCTCACTCCAATCTAACTTTCATGTCCTTCAACATAATTTTCAACTTTCATGCAACATTTAATAATAATGATTATATTCAATAATAATTTAATTATGTTAATAATGGTTTCATAAAAAGCAATAACTATAACCGTATACACATATTCCACCAATGCTTGCCACATCTCATATTGTCTGACCGCTTCTCTCTCTCTCTCTCGTGTTGTCTCTCTATCTCCTCTATTTGCATGCCATGTTAACATGTGTGTATGGTTTCATATTTTAAATTTTAACATATTATTAATTTTAATTTTAGGCTGACAGCACACGTAATACGAATACATATCTAGTAGTTATATATAATATGTGTATAAAACAAAAATAATATCTTCTTCTATAAAAAGAGAATATTAGGCCTTCATGCCTTTTTTCTATCTTGAAATTCCTTATATGCCCTTAAAAAATATATATAAATCCAATTTAAGTTATATAAATATATATCTAATATTTCAATAAATTACTTCTTATGATAACAACTTAATAAAAAAAATTTACTGTACCTATTCATTCCTAGCAAAAACATGTGTGTATACATATTAAATTGCATTTATATTATTGTGCTGCTGATAACTGGTTACTCAACTTGAATATCTATAAATGAAAAGGAAAAGAAGCTGTTTTTTTTTTTTTTGGGGCAAAACAAAGATTTGCGGTTTTAAAGTGACCCGACAAATATAATCGGGCATGGGTTGTTGTTAAAACCTTTTCTACTTCCTCGGTTTCCGTTCTTCATTCCTTTTCCCTCTGCCGCTTTCTTCTTTAGTACTTTTGAAAACCAAACCTAAAACCCTAAACCCTAACTTTCATTCTCATCTCTCTCTTTCCCTCTCCTTCTCTTTCTCTAGCTTGAATAATTCAAATCAACCGAGAGAAGTATAAAACATAAAGAAGTTCTTCAAATTATAACATGATTCGAGGTGGCAGAAGCTTTGTTTCATCACCACCCACATTCTCAAACGACGCTAAAAGGCTCCTCGTATGTACTGGTGATGCCGTATCTATCTTCAGTACATCTACAGGCCTTCAGGTGGTCTTGTTTTAATGATTTATCAATTTAATTTTATCATTTCATCCCAAATTTTACTGATTTTTATTGTTTTGTTTGCCTTTGTTGTAGGTTGCATCATTAGAAGGTCATGCAGCACTCGTGACGTCGGTTATTGTTGTTCCTCCGGTGGGTTCGAATCCTGCAAGCCGTATGTTGTGTTATTGCTGGACGGCATCCCTTGATGGGACGATTCGGTATTGGGATTTTTCTGTTCCTGAATTGATGAAAACCGTGGATATTCAATTGCCGATTTTCTCTATGGTATGAGGGAGGTGGTGCTGATATCTACTTGTTGTATTGTATGTTGTATTTTGTTGAATGCTCAGTGGGATTGAATTGTGGATATGTTGTTTCTGAGGTGTGAAGAATTTGTAAGGGAACTCTTTGGTCATGTTTATCAAGGGTGTTTAGCACATATTTCCCACTTTTACTGATAAAGTACAAGCACTGTGGGGGTACTTATCTCACCGGGGTACCAAAATAAGCACTCGTGCTTGGCACATATTCTCATGCCAAGCACACCACTTTCAAAATATATCTTATATATTGGTTTCAAAAGTAAGGAACATGAGACTCGTAAAAGATTTAAAAAATTTACTTAGTAACTTAAGTGAATTAACCATTGATAGAGTAGAGAGTTGCTTAGATGCTGATGTTGCATCCTAAATACCTCCTTAGGTATTCTATTGATAAATATGCCCTTATTAGAAAGGAGTTCGGGTTCTAGTTTTACCTTTCCTTGATTTGGGAATGAATAGAGTGATCAAAGTGATAATTCTAAGCTCCATGTGATTAGAAAGGAAGGCACAGTAGGTGCATCTAAATTAAACAGTAATCTGAGGTTGAAGTATTATGATTTATATTAAACGGGTTTGATTTTGAAATGGATAGTGCATAGCATTTTAAATTAGAGACGTACATTTTCATGTGAAGTTCTGTATCTTTAATTCTCTATTTATTTAGTTGTATTATTTATGCTTCCTTAGGTCACATGTTTTCTACTTTTGATTTTCAGGTGATCCCGGCATTGTTAACTCCAGCATCCGAGAGCAGCGGAAGACAGCCTGATCTCTATGCATATATATCAATAGAGAACATAAAAGAACAGGAAAAACCAATGTGTGGACAAATTAAGAAGTGTAATTTGACAAAGTCATCTTTGTTAGGACTGACGTTAAAAGAGGTTTGTCTTTGATAAACTTTAAGAGCCTTGATTTTTCACATTAGGTGTCATAATATGTGTGCATAATGGTAGATGTTTTACTAGGTTCAAAGATATATGCCTTGATTTCCTTTGTTGGCCTATGTATCATAAAATTCATAGGATGTCTGCAAATTCAAAACATATTTTACAATTGTAGCTGAGCTCTGTATATTTCTAATTCTGTTACAAGATAATGTATGCTTAGTAACTTTTTGCACCATGATACCTTGGATAACTTTAGAATGAACGGTAGCCAACTCATTTGAAAAATCAAGCTTATGGATTGGTATGTGGTTTATATCCATGCTTTTAGAATTACCCTCATATGTGGACTTGATATCAACCGAGGCCTATCCTGCAGAACTAATTTAAAGTGACATGGCACATGTTCACATGCACTCATGACTTCTTGGGTTTGATACAGTGAAGATTTTTATTATGATCTCAGCTAAGCGATTTAAAGGCTTAAAATTGTGGATGCTAGTGTGTATTTTTGTCATCTAGATTCCTCTTTGGGCTTGATTACTGGCGGCATATGGCATGAAACTAATAAAACGAAATGATGATGTGATTTTAAACACAAGTTCCTTTTTTCCCCCAATTTTATACTGCCATATAAGATTTTGAAGAGTGCCATAGCCATTCATATTAAATCTTATTGATGTGCTTACTGGTGTAGTTTGCTTTTATATTGTAACACAATAAATAGTTACTTCATGGTGATAATTTTGATCTAATTCCAAGTTCTGTAGTGTGTTCATGCTTTCCAAGAGATTTAATTCCATATTCATCTTTTCCTCTTTAGGTTCGTTTAAGTACGCTTATCATCATTTTACTTTGTATTCAAGGAAATAGGCATGGAAGGATCGTGTTATTAGCTATCTAAGACAACCAATCATGTTGTTCACACACTAAATTCTTACATTGATGTGAATTCGAAATAAGATAAAGGCTTATGTGTAAGTTTGTGATGTAACTTCCCAAGATGGACATCAAGAGAAATCATTGGAGTAAAAACTGCAACTTGTGTGGAGTTAAAAAGATGTTTGATTAATTATTTCTCGACAGTTGGTCATCTCTTGACTATCTAATTTCTATCAGTAGCCATTGATGCTTCCTCTCTTCCAGTGGTATGATTTTTTAACTGCTCGCATCATGATGCAATTAAAGATATATGCTGATGTGACCTCATGTGCAACAGACTGAAAAGCCAAAGTCTATTACCATCAGCCCCTCAGGGAAATTTTTCAGCATCCTGGATAATCGAAGGCTTCACATCTGGAGGGTTCCTGAAAAAGAATCCAATCATTCAGCATCTAAGAAAATAACCCTACATCACACAAAGCCATTCACAGTGCTGGCATTCCATCACACTCATAGAATTGTAGCTGCAGGTGATGTCACTGGAAGAATATTGATTTGGAGGGGATTTGGCAATAGTACTTTTTTAGAAGCAGCAAAATCTTCGAATAGAGAACCTATGGACTATGAAGAAGAAAGACCTGGTGTTCGTGGTAATGATGATGCAGACTCGTGCTCAACATGGCATTGGCATCCTACAGAAGTTAATGCTCTTGCATTCTCGTCTGATGGAGCATACTTGTATTCTGGTAAGGGAATCATATATGCTAACCAAAAAGAAGAGAGGAGAGAAAAAGAAAAAGAAAAAGAAGAAGAGAGGGGGGAGTGGGGGTGGGTATTGGAGGAAGAAGAAATAATGCGAAAAGTTTGCTAAATTTGCTAAATTAGGTATTATTGGATATTAGCTGCATAAATGTATGTGCTAAAAGCATGAAAATCTGCCAAGGCTAATTTTTGCCAGATAAGAATTTGTGAAATAACTTATCTTTTAATGAGTATGTAAGTTTATAATATTAATAGTACATACAAGCAAGTGTGAAGCATGCATACGAAACCCACATGATAATGTACTCTCGTCAGAGGCTATGAGAGAACTCAAAGGCTATAGCATGCCTACTTGCAATCCTGTCACCTTGCGGTGTGGGTCAGTTACAAGATAACTACCTCAGGCCACAACAAAATAGTTGGTAATTCTAATTAAGGATTAAGCATATTGTGTGAATTTCCAGTTTTCCTTGCAATCATTATTTTTCCAGAGGTGGTATACTCCAGTTGATGAAGATTTCTCCGCTATGTCAGGTACATTTACAAAAAGTTCTTCTGGATGTTCTAATTTAACCCAGATGATCCCTTAGTTGATCCATAGATGGAGAAGAACCTGATTAAGTACAAAAGTCAATGTAGCCTTTTGTGTTTTTTATTCTAAACAGCAGAATTCCTTTGGATACTTGAATTGACATAACATTTCTAGAAAGAAGTTAGTTAAAAGAAAAGTCATAGGTGTGAGAGGATGAATTCCTGAGTACAAATATATCCATTAGATGTGGTCTGTTAACTTCCAATATGTATTTTTATGTAAGCTAGAAATTGGATTATTGACTTGAAAAAAAAAAAGAGCTGAAATGTTGGATGTACATCTGCTGCTGCACTTCCCCGGAAGTCCTTGCCCCAGAATAATTTTCTCATTCTACAGGAGGAAGGGAAGGAGTGCTTGTGGTATGGCAGCTAGACACAGGGAAAAAGAAGTATTTGCCTCGTATTGGTTCTCCACTTTTGTACTTTGTTCATTCGCCAGATCCTTCACTTGCCTCTGTAAGATATATGTTATTGTTTTCGATTAGACTGCGATTTATGTTTATAGTGGAACAATGCTAATTGAAGAAATTTCTAAAATAAGTCTTCAGTTCTCCTGTGCAGATAACCAGATTCATCTGCTGAAGATGCCTGTGATGGATATTCTCATGTCTATCTCAGGAATCAAGGTACTCTTCATGCAAGTCTCTGCATTAGTGAAAAATTTACCTCAATATATGAATTCTTTAGACCTTTAAATATCAAGAAAAAGTATAACAGCTATTTAATTGTAATTCTAAATTTGTAGCTTCCGTGTTTGACTCCAAAAGCATTCGGCAGCTTCTGTGGTGGGTTTACCTTTGATCATAAAGCTGGGATTGTTGCCCTACGTACTGAGAACTATGGGATCCAATTCTATAGCTTGTTTGATGATCGCGGGATTTCTGAGGTAGGATAATCGGGTTTCAATGTTGCTATTTAAAAAGTTGTTTTCCTTGAAGATAAATAGCTGCAGTTAGCTTCAGTATAAAGACTTATATAATTGCGGTTCTCCTTTTTATTTATTTGGTGAAAGTGAATAACCCATACGGTGAATTTTGGATATAGCTATTGTTAATAGTTGAGTCTGTTCTCCGAGTTTTGATTCTTCTTATGCTACATGATTTCTGAGTGGTGATTATGAAGTGCAGAATGGAGATTGTTGTGTAATTTAAGTTACTTGCTTAGTTACCAAGAAAAGTTCATGGCTTTTTCCAGAAGAGATTGTATTTTCCTGTTGGACATGAGGTGTAATCTCTCTTCCCATGATGCATTGTACCTGCTATTACTCAAAGTTTTGCTGCTTAGAGTAAATATTCCCACCCATTGTGATTTTGCTTGTCCTTGGAATACCATGTGCATGTGAAATAGGAACTTGTTCTGGCGACTTTCTCTCTTATATATTAAGACTTGATTGTTCTATTGCCATTCTGTAGGTTCATGTATGCGAGAGAAACCATCATCCAGGTGATGAAATCACGGTACTGGATTTACTCATTGTTAGTTGTGTTGTTTTTTTTTTTCTTTTCTTTTTTTTTTTGTGGGGGGGGGGTGGTGGTGGTGGTGGTGTGGGTGGTGGGGGGCTTGGTAATGTTTTGATTACCCAGCTTGCATGTGATTTATTCCTGTTATAAGCTTTGATATGCTTAAAATGTGGATAGATTTTTGCATTTAGTGAAATGATGTTACTGCAGGTTGTCATCACCAAAGTGGCCCTTTCCTTGGAAGGATCTCTTATGAGTACTGTTGAAGTTAAGCTTCCTGAACAAGATATAGGTGGTCTTGCTTGCTTGAAGTTTTGGGCTTCAAGATCACAAAAGAAAGAATTCAGATTGTCCACTGTCGTTTATGAGCCTCATAGGTTTGTTATCTTCATCCTGCTTGAAACATATCCCTGTATAATGTCATGCCAACTTTTAGGATACAATTCACAAAATTGTGACCACCTTTATATATCAAGAACTGGTGTTATGGTGAAACTTGATTATAATTGTTTATGTTAGTTATTTAATTGTCTGTTACCCATATAACTGCAACTTTTATTTATTTATTTATTTTAAATTAGGGATTCTCATATATCTGCATTGGCATTCCGCCCTACCCAAGCCATGGCTGTCACCACATCTTATGGTGGGGATTTCAAGGTAATATTAACTCGTGAAGCTAATGTTGAAGGACCTTCTATACGTTGTAGCTTGACACATGCTCAATATCTCAGCTTTGGGTATGCAAAGATGCCATTCAGCAGAAAGACCAGATGGATCAGAGTTATGGCTGGATTTGTCATTCTTTTGGCTCATACAAGTATGTATAGTTAGTTTTTATGTTTAAATGAGCAAGACAGAGACATGAGATTAAGAGAAGAAGAATGAATTATATTCTTTAACTATGTATAAAACGGGAAAGACATCGTGTACACACTATACAAATGTCTGTTTGCACTGCAAGTTAAAGTGCTGTTATAAAAGAGTTCTCCCTTCTGCAACCTAGACACCAGGTTTCTTGATATTGGGTTGCTATGAGTGCTCATCTGTCTTGTTAATTCATCAAACACTAGCATTGAGTTTCACATGTTGATAGGACTATCATGGTGGGAAATCTTGGTTATTGCTATTAGTGTTATTTTTAGAGAGCGTCTATTAATTTATTCATGCCCATCCAGTCACAACCTTTTTTTTGGAGTAAAGTGAGACACCCTTTATTTTGGGACAAATTTTAACCCCCACCATGTCAAAAGAGTGCATTTTCAATATTATGCGGCTGATCTTTATAGGGATAAATGCTGTGGAAGTTCTAAATATTTATTGACTTCTTCAACTTAGTCTTAAAAGTTTTATACTGTCAACTAGCATGAAAACATAGATGTGTTTCTCAGTGCGTTTTGTTGTTGTGGAAAGCCACATGCCATGCTTGCAATGAGCTTGCTGAGAGGGAAAAAATGAGAAAGGTTTACAATTAAATTGGTGCTTCTGAAATTTGAGGAATAAATTGAAAACATGTATAAAACATATGGGGCTTTTGGTAAACTTACTCCCATCTCTATAAAATTGAGGTGTAGTATATATAAGTTGGTTCTTGGAATTATATGGGAGGCTGTCATGGTACATATCTATTCCAAGGGACTGATGTCTCATCTCTTGACATTGCAGGAAAAAGCCTTTGACAGCTGCAGCATTTTCTGCTGATGGTTCGGTTCTAGCAATTGCGGCGGAGTCAACTATAACCTTGTGGGATCCAGACAGGAATGTACTTGTTGCTTTAGTGGGAGACACACTCTCGGTAACTGTTTTAACTTCTGCAGTTTGATTGCTTACTTCTTATGAGTTAGGTGGTGTAAAGAAATGTCTGAGCACAAAACTGTTTCTGCAGAAACTGGTCTAGTCATTTTGTTCAAAGTTCATTTTTTCGCTGTTTCCTAGATCCCACCGAGGTGATTGGATGGATCTTGTATCTGTATTGTGCTCTTCTTGAAAATCTAAGTCTACCCTATAATATCTGCTTGTGTTCCTCCATGTCTGAAGCAAGATGCCTCTCACATTTGAAGAAAAACTAACTCTTGTAACAGTAATTTACAGTATGTGAAGCAAAACTAACCACACCTAAATAACATTAGCTCTGGTTGAACTGTAGAGTATTAAGCATATTCTGTCATGTTCTTGTGTATCTTGTAGGTATAATCTCTGGATTGGGTTACATCGATAGTTCTGCCTTTTTGTTAAAATTTGCTCATTAGCCTATCACCCAATATATATATATATATATCTAAAATATAAAAATAAAAATAGAGACTTGCTCATTGAGTAGCTGCTGAAAACTGACAGATTCCCATTCCATGACAAAGAATCCTGGCACTTGCTATCTATTGAAAGTAGGGGCTTGAAACCCTTTCTTATATAAACTGGTGATTATAGCTAATTCATAATGTCTTTTCTAAATGGAGAGTTGCTTTGTTGCTACTTTTCATGCTCATTGCTTATTGCATGACTTTTCTATTAACATATTGAGGAACAAATTATTATCGTTATCATGATTGTTATTATTATTATTATTATTATTACATTTTCGGTTCAGCTGATGTGGGTAGGCTGCTGTCTGCTTTTGTGATGTGTTCAATCTTCAAGAGGACATTTCTGACACTTATGTAAAATGACCCCTTGCAGCCAATCAAGATTTTGAGATTTATTGGTGAGTCAGGATTTGTTCTGTCAGTGTCCAGAGGTTCCAAATCACAACTGTGTTTGTGGAATCTGCCAAAGTTGTCTAAAGAATGGTCATTTTCGCTTCAAGTAGAAGGTTGTATATTTTACTTTGTTTTTTGGGTTCTTTCAGTTGAATTGCAGGTTCATCTTGAAACTTAGGTCCTTTGTTGAATTATATCCATACAACTATATGAATGCATAAAACATCTGCACTTGATGTGTCTTTGGCTCCTTATTACAGTCTTGTAACTTGACATACACTAATCTTTCTATGCTAAGTAGTCTCCTGCCTTTGCAGTTGTGGCGCTTAGCATGCTTCGGTTGTCCTTTGCCTCTTTCAACTTTTAGTCCCTTTAAATAGCTGTTGTTATGATGTATAAGGATTGGTGATGTTATATTGCAGATGTTGCTTGTGCTGGGGAAACCTCTATGTTTGCAGTCCTAGCACTCATTCCTCTACCAGCTATGCTAAGCAGTAATGTGGCCTTCATGGGTAGAGATGGGGTTATTCTGGTATTTGATGGGAAAAATCCTGTTCCTGTGGCATCATGGTCTGTAAGAAAGGTATTGAGTTATATACTTGCATATTTCTTGAGTCATCAGTCACAAACTCATTTCCTATTGTTGCAATTGTGATCATCTATCTAGACATAGATTTGGTCTATGTCATAGCCTTTTTTTGGCTGAACGCTGCATGTTTGACTTCTCTGTTTGCTTATACCAGTTTTTTGGAAGATGAGAAATTGTTCCAATGGTAAGATTAGACTCTTGCAACTCATGATTTTGTCCCTATGTCAAGATAATGTGATAGCAAGCATAATCAATCTTGGACTTCTTTGGTCCCATTCAACCATGATATGTCTACTTGTTCCCTCTACATTATAATTAAGATACTTGTGTAGAGATTTCTCCAATGAAAAGTATAATCTTTTGCCAAGAGCTAGAGAGGCTGCTTAATAACTGTAATTTTCAGCAGCGAAGTAATCTTTACCCTGAAGTAATCAGTCATGGAAAAGATAGGTCTGGGGTCCTATAAACAGTATTGATATTTTATCTTGTAAAAGTCATCCTTCTTGATTTACAGTCCCAATTCAACTCTGTGAAGTAATGTTTTGTTCTTATAGAAGCTTCTTTCAACTTGGCTTAATTGTGCAAATTTACTCAGTAGATAATTGTTTTGGCTGTCTGGGTATAATTGCTATCTGTTTGCCTCAGTATGCTGAAAGGTCCAGTTTTGGTGGCTGGATTTATTCAAATCCTTTTAGGTGTACTTGGTATGAAGAGTGACTATTCAACAATAATTGATTCAAAAGGAATATGGGAGGGCAGGATCACGTAAAAAAGAAAATTGAGATCTCTGTAGTGAGATTGCACATGCATTTATTCCATAAGGAATAAAATTTCAAATCAAAATTGGTTCACAATTTTACATTCAAATTAAACATGGTTATTGCCACCCGATATCGTGCGTTATTTTTGCTCATCCATTGGAAGAAAGTTATGGCTCCATATTAAGCTATCGACTCTTCTTATTTTGAATCAATTTCCTTTGCATCTCTAGCATCAGAGGCTTCTTTTACATCTATCTACCACCAAGGGTTTTTTAATGTAACTTTCCACTTTTGCTCTACCCAATTCATGGCTTTTTTGTTTGACATTACCAAAATCTAATTGTCTTCTTCCCCCCTCCCCCCTTAAACATCCAGGAAGCTGTCTTTTATTTTACTGTGTCAAATGCCATTTCTCCTCATTTTCCTGGCTGTTATTATTCTAATATATTTTTAAGTGAAACCCTAGTAATGGCCTGGCATTGTCAAAGTGCACTTCTGCTCACTTCACAACAACATAAGTAAAAATCAGTGTATCTTAATGCTTGCAATTTGCTTGTCTTTCAAGATTTCAAGCAGCTGCTGATGGATATTAAGTCCTCAGTTGTTTCGCCTTGAGATTATGCCTTTCTCCTTTTATATCTCAATGCATGTTCATCCCCTATCATGCAACTTCTTCAATGGTTAAAATAGGCATTCATTTTTTTTTTTTTAAATTTTCTGCGCATAAAATGTATTAATATTGCTCTCAGCTCAGCAGGAATATTTAGGTAAGCAATTATCTTCCCATTATGCTGCTGCAATATGACTTGGTTGAAAAGCTTAACTGTGTCTGCACCAAAGCAGGTAGCAGCAATAAACTTGTTTACAATAAAAAAAGACGTTTGAATCTGCAAAAAAAGTAACTAAGTAAGCCCAGCCAATGAATTATGCTTTTCGGATATTATTTTGTGTTGGAGTTTCTTGGACTCCTTGTTCAGGATAGCGTTAACATTCTACTGAATTCATTAGTCAACCCCAGAATGTGATGGTTATTCAAATATTTTGTTTCTTACTATGTTTTTCCATTTTCTAAGTCATGGAATTTTCCATTTGGAAATGTTCAATGATTTAGTCAAAATATGGCTCCTTACTGTCAATTTTATGCAATTATTGCAGGCTGAGGGGGGTGGTCTTGCTTTTGTTCAACCAGATCTTTTGGTGGAGGGCAAAGCTGATGGCCAGCATCCTCAATGGTTGCTTGCTTTCATTAATGCTGATCATGAATATGTGCTCTTTGACCCACTAAGTGATAATGTGGATGAGAATAGAGCTAAGAGACAAAAAGCTCTCGACATTGAAGAAACAGGTAGGATTATTGGGGATTTTCATTTCTCATTTGTTAAGTTTGATAATAAAAAAAGTAATTGCACCTGGTACTGGAACATGGTCTGGTAATGGAGATTGAATAAAACGATACACCATGTCAGCCTCTAATGCTATTACCATGGTTGAGGTGATCAGGAAACAAATTTAATTGTTTCTGAATTGATGAAAGATTCTTCTTTACCAAGTGCTGAAAGATGATGCTTATTTTTTAAGAAGGTAAGCTTGTGCGTAGATTGTCCATGTTTAGATAGCAGTCTTGCAAAGTTGTTCTGCCTGAGTGGCTTTACTTATTTCAATTAGAATGACCTCATATACATGTTGCTTTAGATTAAACCCTATCCCAAATGCATTCTAGAAGGCACTTGTGTTAAGTCTTGTTTAGCTTTGCCCCTCTTAGAGCCACACACACAATTAGAGGGCTCTCTTTTAAAAGAGGCTTTTTAAAAGGAAAATGAAAAATGTGCATGCTACTTGTCCTTTGTTTTCTTGAATTATCACAGGTTGTATGCAATGAATGGAAAATACAATACAAATTACTTTCTTTAATCACCTAAATTTAATTTGCAAGATAGGTCTTGTACCGTTCATTTGTTTTTACAGAGATTCTATCATTTGTATGTTGACTTGTTCATCATGTTGAGTGATGTTTTAGTTATCTAGCTTTCTGAATTTATGAGATGAAGGGCTTGGAAGATGCATAAAAAGTTAATTGCTGTGTCATTTGCTGAAGATTTGATTTGCTGAATCGAGGATCTATCACTACTTTGTGTTAGGTGCTTATTGCAGTTCACTCAAGTCCTTCAACTGAACCAAAAAAAAGTTCTGTAAAAAATAAAAAAAATAAGAGCCCATGTGTAAATGTAAATCCACATAAACTCAAACTCAAAATACGCTTTTACTATGCTACTCATGTAGATAACCACATCTAGTATATTCTGAAGTTATTTTGCTTGTTGACTGCATCACATGTGACTTTTCTTTGGATTTTTTTAGGTAGATTACATCATTATCCTTGAAATTTTTCAAAACTGCAACATCCCTAATTTTTATAGTTGCACATTATGCCCCTTTCATATGCATGGGGCTTATCATTGTAGAATCCATCAGGGTTATCCATGTAGCTAGAATACTTATAAGGGGGTATCTCTGTATTTGGTGAAAGTTAACGAGGGTTTAATGTCATATGACAGGGAGTATTAAGTGTAAATTTGAAAAATCTGGGTGTTGATATAATGTCAAAAGTACTCAAGACTGGCTTGTGTATCTTATGCCTTTTGTTCTTGCTGTTGATAACCCACTGATGTTGATGTTGAAGTTTGGTTGACCTTAAATTGAAGAAGCCTCGTTCTCTACAATTATAAATCATTTTATTTTTTGTTCGCATTGCAAAATTTATTTATTTATTTATTTTGAGGCAAAAAGTACAATAACATGACATGCATTTTGGCAATCAACCGACCTGTGTTCTTTTCCCTTATAAACTCATGATGTGTATGTTATTCTCCATCATAGAATCATCTAGTGCTCTTTTAAAAATCCCACATTACCCACATGTAACCCCAAGAAAAAGCCAAATCACATGTAGACTCTCACAAGACCCTTGATCAAACACTCCAATTCCCTTTCTTCCTTTCCAAATCCTAGGCAAAGAAGCCCAAAATCAAACAAAACAGAGGGATTCAGGTTTCATTAATTTGGGTTTCTAATTTGTATGCATGATTTAGGGGTGGTTTTGGGGGCCATGTGTTTGTTACATGGTGTCTTAACTGAACACCTTATATAATGGAAAAAGATACTAGTCCTTAGTTTGTTAGAAGAAAAAATACAGATCAGTTGATTGTAATTTTCCCTTTCATATCTACATATCCAAAGTTACAGCCAATGGTTCTTTTCTTCATTGTTGGGCTCTATCATGAATGATGTCAAAATATCATTCCATTCCACTTCCTGCATGTCAGAAGCATTGTGTCAGCCCTCTTTCTGGCAATCTGGCACCTTAGTCTTGTTGGCGTTAGGGGTTTATACATGTTTTGCTTTCAAAAAGCTGTCTTTTTGTTTTTTATCTTTAAAGAAAGTCATGCTTGTTGCTGCAAGTTAAATTCTTTTGAAGAAAAATCTCCTGTCAAAATTATTAAAGAAAATTCTGTTTCAAAGAGATGGCATATAGCATGGATAAAATCTTGGAATCAATTGATATAGGATGGTCGGTAAGTTTTTAGTGGTAGTTTATTGACAGATAAAAGTAATCAGTAGTTGTGTTTAATTGTTAATCCAAATTCCTGGTTCTTCTCCCATTTACTCTTTGGTCTGTTGCAGAAAACTTTGGCTACACATCTATGTACGGAGAACTACCAGATTTTGATGTGAAGAGAGATCATGCAGCTGAGGTTACTGTTGTTCCATCAGAAAGGCCCTGGGAGACCATATTCAGCGGGTCGTCACATAACCTTCCTCCTCTCACAAAACTGTGTTCTGCTTTCTTGGAATCACTGTTGCAAAAGAGACCTGTTGTGGAGTGAGGATGCTAGTGCAATATTTGAAGCATCTTCTCAAAATCATTGCTCTTGCCTGCAATATGGAAATTCAATTTTGATGGGGTTTAGGTGAGAAGTATTCCAGCATCAATTATGCAGCAGAATGAAAGAGCAAGTGAAAGCTGACGGTGTATGGTGGCGAAGTTTTTGCCAATACGACGAACTCTGTTTGATGTAGAATCTTCTCGAAGACTGGTATCAGCTTTACGGCCTTACAACTTGTAATCTGATGATATTTAGCGGAAGATTGCCAAGGAGGAAGCATTAAGCATTGGATGGCATGCGAAGCTAAATCTGGGATTGGATTATGATTCCCGTCTTCTTGCATTGTTACATTCAGCTTTTGAAACACAATTTTTTGGCAACTTTATTATATCTGGTGATTCCTCAGAGCATGAGGTTTCTGAGTTTGTGTATGGGCGTGAATCTCTTACAAATCACAAAAGATTGCGTATTTTTTCCAGTATCTATATTAGGAAAAAGTATAAATTTAGTTTTTTTGACGTTTTATTTCTTTTTTTTTTTTTCTTTTTAAGTTATTTCAAGTCTTTTTAAGTATTTCAAAACACACTTTAGTCATTAATCTTTTATTTGATCTATTTAAGTCTTAAATGGTTTAAGACTTTTCTGTTTGGGCCTTTTGGTAATTCTGTTAGAATTCCATCAAGAGTTGACACGTGTCAATTTTTTGATAGGTTTAGAATAATTATTTCAATAAAATAATGTATTTAAATATGTAAAATTCAATAACGTAATAAAAATATAAATTATATAAAAATAAAAATAAGAAATAATAACAAAAAATGGTGACCCTCGGAGTAGTTACCAAGGCTGTTTATACGTGGCTGGCCTTTACTTAGCCTTGAAGTGACGGTGCCATGGTGGCTCTGCACTAGGCTGCTATTCCTTATCCGCTAAAACATTAGAATATATATTCATATATATATATATATAAATATATAAAATATTGCAGTGGAGTTGGCTATTACTGTTTTTGATATAAAAGGATTAGAGGAACAATGTCGTTTTGACTGTCGACTAAGAGATGAAGCAGATTGTGTAGTGTTTCGTCTCCAAGAGGTAAAGTTGCAAGAATCATATCATGTAAACCATTTTTATCATCAAAGTTGGTCTTAAAATTGTTATTGTAAACCTAATTTGTATTTAAAATAACTGAAAAATGAATTTGTAGTTTAATTTTCAAAAGGGTAATTGTAAGCTTCATAAGTTCATGTTACTTAGTATATAGACCAGAAATAAAAAAAAACTATTGAGCCACTTGAGGAGACTTGAGTAGTTTTTTTTTTTAAATTTTGAAAAGAAAACGACAAAAACAAGAATCCAACTAATTCTCCAAATCCTCACTCTCATACCTTGTTTGCTAATATTTTGGTTTTGTGTGTTATATTTGTAAATCCACTTTAAACTTGCAAAACAAACTATAGTAGAATGAATGATGACTTATTTAATAATTAAGACAAAGACAGAAATATGCATTTAGTACAAAACAACTAAGTTTTTCAATTTAGTAAGTTAGATGTAATGTGTGTATAAGTAAGTATCATCACATAATGTTATCTAATTTATCTTGATATAGATAAATTGTATCGGCTTTAATATAGGTTGAGGAGTTTGACATCTTACATAAGAATCAAAACCAATTAGGACTTGTGTAATGAAGAACATCTTGGTTTAAGACTATTATCAAACCACAATCTTTAACCTTATCGTGTCCTTTTCTCCTGTCACTTATTGACTAGGATGGGGAAATAGCCATTTTAGTTATTCTTATCAATGGTTCATATTTGATTTGAAAATCCTAGTCGTTTCCCTAATAAGTTGTGATATATATTAAGTTAGAGATTAAGTCAAGTTTAAGTTAGATCATTTTTTAGGTGATCAACCAATTTTAAATAGTCTAATCTAAGCAGTATTATAAAACAAACAATACATAAAGCTTAGTTCACACAACAGTAAAACAATATTTAAGCATAAGCATTGTATATGCATAGTTAACTAAACTATAACCATAAATAATATATATTAAGGCCTCCAAGTATTGTGAAATAATATTTCAAAATGCAGTAAAACATTGATCCTACATACCTTGACACATGATGCTTGATAATCTTGTATGTTGGTCTCATCTACTTTCATTCATTCCTAAATATTTGATACAATTACTTTACTTTCAATTATATATGAAGTAGATGAGTTTATTTCAATGATTTAAGTGTGATTGTAACTTGACTTAAATAAGTCTATTAGTTTATTTCTTAAATATTAACTTTCTATTGAAGTCTCTAAACAAAGCTCTGATTAAGTTTTGGTTCAAGAACTCTTTAGCAAAGTTTTTATATAAGTTTCCCTATATTAGTTATTTTTTGACTATGTCTCTGCTGTTATAGCTAACTTTTTGCACTAGCTAGCCCTCTAAATAAGTTTTTGAAGTTATTTGAGCTAGGTTTCTTTCACCAGCCAATCTTTTAGATAAGTCTATAAAATTATCATAGTTAGGTTTTTTCCATTAGCCAACCCCTTTGAGCAGCTTTTAACCCTAAGATTAAGTCGCTATTTTCCCGTATCAACCCTCTAATGAACCCTCTGATGAACCCTTTGATCAGGTCGAAACTTACGTATTTGCACTAAGCCATTCATTTCAGCACCTTATTTCTAGTTCACACCCATCTTAACATGTCAATTCAAAGTTTCATTTATCTCATTAACACACCACCACTTTAGCTCCTTAACTCCTCATATGTTTTACTTTAAGTACTTTGGGTCTAAAACTACTTATCCTACATCTATCGTATAGCCAATTACTCTTTATACTCATAAAGATACTAGATTTTCATTTCTTACACACACTTATAGTTTCTAACCTATCTTTAAACCAACTGTAGGTTATATATTTCAACATTGCCTGCCTTTTGACTTATTTTCTAACTTTCCTATATTGCCTTTATAATTCATAAAATTGCTTTATCACAATACTAAATCTACCATCCATTTACTCAACTAGAACATACTATCACTCAAAACCCTTTCTTACACTCACATAAATCGTTTAAGTAGCAAAACATACAATTTGAATAAAAACAACATATAATTGTAGTGAAAAACATGTAGTTTGGCCCTTTTAATTACATATTCAACTTGTTAGCAAGTTTTTCTTCAAAATATAAGGTTATTTCATTTTTAATATCATCGTAAATTGTTATTTTTTCCGTTTATACTAAAATTACTCTAAGTTCATTGTATAAATCTTTAAGAAAATTACGTTTTAACCACTGTTTCACTAAAAACCAAAATTTATCAAAAATCTAACTTCAAAATCTTGAAAAACCAACTATATAGCATGAAAGTATAACCATTAAGGAATTCACACGTAAAAATTTAGGCAAGTTTTTGAAAATGTAATTAAAAATTAGTCAACGAGACGTTTTTCTTAAAGAATCCTTATATGCACTTACAATTAAGAAAATCTAGGTTGATATTTGAATTTTACATAAAAAATTACTAGGGAAAATCAAGTTTCATAATTTTTTAAAATCTTTTACTATTTTTAATTAAATTTTGATGAAAACGAGAAAAAAATAATTATATTGTAAACCACTGTTTAAGCCATAATCAACCACCACAAGTTTGTCGACTCACAAAAACACCGCCTCCATTGTTTTTCTACGGTGGTGGTTCACACCTAACTCCTCCTTGAATCCTTGCATTGCAATCTTAGATTACTCAAAAGGAAAATTTCGTGGTAATTGAGGATTACGAGTAATATTGAGACTTAGTGAATCACAAAGAAGTATATAGTTAACGTCTATTTTGTAGAAGTACTCAAATTACATTACTAGTGGTTTTAAAAGACTAATAATGAACTTAAGAAATAAATTTGTAATGAATTTTCAGTCCTCAAGCCATTAATAAATTTTAAGAAGGGAGGGAGGAGAGAATGAAATGCCACAAAAAGTATATAAATAAACTTGGAAGGAAAGCAGTAATTTTACCAATAAAGTCCTTTTGCAAGCCGGGTCCAACAATTGAACCGGATGCGACAGACCTTTGAACCCTTGTAATTGCCAGCTTTTTTTTCATACGTGAAAATCAACAAAAGGAAGCCTCTCTCTATTTCTTTCTTTTCTCCCGAAGGCACCAATCATTCTTTCTCTTTTTAAGGATAAGATTCATCAAACTTTCGTGACAATTTAAGGTAAAATCTTCCGTCTCTCTTTCCTAAGTGGTTTCTTTTGGTTCTAATCAAGCCTTAATTAAATATAAATTTAGGTAAAATAGTATGGTTGTGTAAGAGGCGACTATTCCAAGTATTAGTAAGAACAATTTCTATCATAAATAATAGAGGTTTTAAGTTTGGATTTATGTCAATATAAGGGAATCGATAAAGTCGAGTTAGCTATAAATTATGGTGCTTGTTATGTAAAGAGTGGTGGAAAGTGAATCCAAAAGGTATTTCATTGATCTTACACTTTATCATTTTAATTTAGATTAAAGATAATTGTAATTTTAGGTCTGACTCAACTGGGATTAAAGTGTACATTATAGTTTTTGTTAGAAAATTTAAGGAACAACTTGTAAAGTGTTATTTTAATTTCATTTAAAATCAAGGATATGCAATTATATGTTTTTGAGACTTAATTGATGCTACGGTGTTGGACAATGGAAGTAATGTTGGTAAGAGATGAAGTTAAAAGGATAATTTTTAGAAAGAAAATAAAAATTGACTTCTTCATGGTGGAAAATTAAAGTTAGAGTTAGCTAAAGGGTTGTGTGATCATTCACGCTATACAATTCATCAAACTTAGAGGTATCTATGAAGAGTCATGTAATACACAATCAATCATAATCAATCACTTTCCCTTATCGTCAATTACCACCTCGATATGGTGCTCAATCAACTTTTTTAAGTCTCGAATCGATTAATTTGTTTCTTGTGAGATCCCTTTTAACCCCCTTTTTAAGGCCATAAACAGCCATTTAGGTTAAAAATTATCTCATAAATGTACTAACTTGCAAATAGGCTTTTAATAACGAGGCTATGTATTAGTATTCATGCATTGATTGTTGGGTTGACAAGTTGGATTCAAGGATCATGACTCAAGTATGTGATTATGTTGTGTGTTAAATATGCTTGATAGGTTAGAAACTAAAAGAACTCAAATCTATTGAAAATTTTTTAACATTTTTTGTTTTTTTTCTTGGGGGGTGGTGGGGGTGGGGGAAGGTTGGGGGTGGTGGTAGTGGTGGTGGGGCTGAGACAAAGATTTACATTATCGGTAACCGGCTAGATACACACTAGCTGCTAAATATGGTGTTCGGAGTGGAGTGGTGAACCAGAATGATGTGGTGGTTGAGGCGTTAATGTTGCCGCTTGCCTGTGCTCCATGGTGAGCAGGTTGTCTGGGAAGCTGCTTGAGATGCAAGTTAGTGTTGTAAGCTGTAGTGGGTCGTATTGACAGTATGGGTGCCTTTATGGACGGTAGCAGTAAATCTTGAAACCGTCATGGAGAGCTTCAATTATACTTCGAGGAGTGGTAATGACTTGAACTCTTGATATCACGTGTTGAATTCATAAGTTTCATTAATAGATGGAGTCTAAGGTGAAGAAAGTTTAAAATGCATTTTTTATTGGGTAATTGTTGCGTTTAATAATAAAAAAATTGTCGATTTCTAATCTAAAATGGAATGTATATGGGGGAGAAAATCATTTAAAAGGCATAATGTCAAAGTAGATGAACTTGGAATTGGAAGATGAAGTTTATATTTTTGGTTCATAAAATCCTAGTTCAATTCACAAAAAAAGAAAAAGAAATAAAAAAAGGAAAGCGGACCAAGCTGGTTAAGGTGTTTAAGTTTGTTGTTCCTAGGAATTTTATTTGATTAAGTTTTAGTTTAGTCAGCCCAACTTAACCCAAGGGTCTTGTTTAGACTTTAACACTATGTTTGAATAGGAAGAAAGAAAGAAGAAGAAGAGGAGGGAAGAAATTAGGAAGAAAAAGTTTCTATTCTTTCATTTGGTAAAGGAAAGAAAAATGGAAGGAATGACTTTATAAAAAACTTTTCTTATGCCCACGTAAAACTCATTTCTCTAAATATGGAGAGATACTTAAAATAAAAGGAAAATATATAAAATTACTTAAATAACCTTTTATTGAAAAGACACTTAGTGCTTTTAAGAACTCTATGGTAATTTAACAAGTTCAAAAAAATTTTAATGAACTTTCCATCCATGATCATTCCATCTAATTTTCATTCCATCCAAACTAGTATTTTTCTTTCATTTTTTTTCTTTTATAATTATTTTCTTTCCTTCCAATTTCTTTCCTCTATCCCAAACAAAATGACCTTTTGGACTTGTCAACCGAACAATGTTAGAGATGGATTGCTTAGGTTTAAGGAAGTTCATTCAATTGGACTTAGGATAGGTCAATTGAGCACTATTTTAGTTACTTCTATACTTTGATTGACGGGTGTAGTTTAACTTTACATGGTGATCATGATCCTATTCCTTAGCATGCTAAAGATACCTATTGCTGCAATGGAGATGATTAACTGCCTTGTGATTCCTTTTTACTTCTCTTTTTTTTTTTCTTAAATAATTTTTTTTTTTAAGTACTAGTAGATTTTCTTATTATCTCTATAGATTCTTGTGCATATCAATGAATTAAACTAAAGATTAAGCTGTGTCATGTTGTGCATGATAACTAAAGCTTTGAAGTAAGAAACTTATTCTTAAGTAGCGTTTAATTGTTAAAACTGTATAGAATAAAAAAAATTGGATAATATAAGTACGAAATGTATGTGATAATATAGCATTATCGTAACATATTTGGTATATATAAAATTGGATATAAATTTTTGTGATATTTGTTACTTAATATATATAAGTACTAAAATCAATATTATATTTTAGCATATATATTTTTAATATTGTTTAATATTTATTTGATTATATTTTTATATTATTTGAAAAGTAAAATTTTAAATATTTTCTAATATTTATACTTTCAATGTTTTTTAATATTTATTTAATAACATTTATAACTTCAATACTTATATTTTTATCTAATAAAGTCAATTTTTATATCATCTTTTAAATTAAGACAAACATTGAGCATTTTATTCAATTCTTCATATCTTTTTTTTGTCTAATAGTAAAGCTCAACTTATAAATCAAATAATAGACAAAAATTTTTTATTTAATTCAATCTTGTAAATTTTATACAACCAAAAAATACCTTAACAGATTATAAAACTGGAAGACCAAACCATGATGGGA